>CM069863.1:3725750-3943250 GCA_036172795.1 Pelodytes ibericus | reverse complement strand
GCATTACCGGTTACTGTTTCATTAAATGCACAGTTACCAACAGTCTGAGACTTTCTGAGACAGTCCTGTCATTGGGGTCCTGGCATCACTGCCACCTATGCACTGTGCAGCTAACGGATAAAGTACCTGCTGGTTTATCATATTAAAGGGGACTTTATTATACATTCTATTTAAGAAACACAGATTTAAAAAAAGTGATT
The DNA here is from genome assembly GCA_036172795.1 of Pelodytes ibericus. Lineage (NCBI taxonomy): Eukaryota > Metazoa > Chordata > Amphibia > Anura > Pelodytidae > Pelodytes > Pelodytes ibericus. The sequence goes on along the minus strand of CM069863.1, from coordinate 3,943,050 downwards.
TTCTTGGGTGAGCGCTCCCTATAACTAATCTCTCTACCTTTTAATAAACATCCCGCTCAGATTTGCCGCTATGACACGTGACTGTACTCATATTCTTATATTTAAAAGATTAAAAACAATAATCTAATAACAAAGAAATTTAAAAAATACCGTCGGAAGAAGAAATTGCAATTTTAATTTTTGTACTGATTTGTTTTCCAGACATTGCTAGTTCTAGGCCGTTCCAGTCTTATTATTATTTATTGGTTTATTTTTAGTCATTGTACCTCTGACCTCTGTTTACTCCGCGTTGATTCAGAAGCGCAGTGCTGCTTTCTTAATCCTGGTCATTAACAGCCCAACGAACGATCCTCTCAGGGAAAAAAAAAAACCCTCCGCTCGCAAAACTAAAAAAGACAAGTAATAGAAGTGGGGAAAGCCAGTTATTCCTCAATCCGACATTATAAACTTTTCACATAGCGGAAGGTTACGTGAGCTGTGAAGGCCGTTTAGCAAGGTCAGGGCATAATGAGCTTGCAAGTACTTTATTTGGATTCGTGACTTGTGGGGGATTAATTGTCCCCACTGTGTCTCGTTCACAATCTTGGATGGAATTGTCAGAATGATCTATCGCTTTCGTCCCAAGGCCCCCGCTTTCATTATTACGGTCCGTGCAAATCGATCCGAGCATTTTTAACATTTTGCCCCTTACATTTTATCAATCCTTATTATCTAATGACCAATAGTGGACTGGCAAGTCGGGTTTTTTTGCGCTCTCTCTGGAACATTTTGACAGATTACAAGCAGACAGTGCCATGCATTTGTAATTGGTGCTCATTACCATTATAAGAGCTGACGGCCGGTGTAACAGGATGAGGAGGAGATGGAGAGGTGCAGGGATGTCTTTCCTGTAACTCTCTATTAGAATATTAGTCTGTATAGAAGGAAGTCCCCCCCCCCCCCCCAGCAGTGTTAATTTAGTCAACTAAACATTTTCCTCATAGTTTTCCTCAACTGCAGGTTTCCAGTCACTAAAACTGAACAATAACTCAATGAAAACTAAGTTAATAAGACTAAAACTAGGACTAAATCCATTGCAATTTTAGTCAACTGAATAAAAGTACGAAAAATAAAAAAAGTATAATGTCAGGGAGGGACTATTGCATTTACCTATTTGGACTTCTGGTTCTGGTTCTCATGTATCTCTGCCAAAGCCCAGTCCCCTGACTCTATCTGCAGCTGGATTGTCTGAGACACAGGCTCCCTGTTCCTGTCTGACCCCTGGGACAATGCAAACTGCCGAGGAAGAGGGTACTCCTCCATCTGATTCACCTGGTAATGTCACCTGAGTGTGTCCCATCTCCCTAGTAAGGTAACTTAACACTATGTAACATCCTTCTCAGACCTGTTCCCTCCAATCTCCATAGCAAGGTAACTTAACACTATGTAACAGCCTTCTCAGACCTGTTCCCTCCCATCTCCCTAGCAAGTTAACTTAACACTATGTAACGCCTTCTCAGACCTGTTCCCTCCCATCTCCCTAGCAAGTTAACTTAACACTATGTAACAGCCTTCTCAGACCTGTTCCCTCCCATCTCCATAGCAAGTTAACTTAAAACTGTAACAGCTTCTCAGACCTGTTCCCTCCCATCTCCCTAGCAAGTTAACTTAACACTATGTAACAGCCTTCTCAGACCTGTTCCCTCCAATCTCCCTAGCAAGCTAACTTAACACTATGTAACAGCCTTCTCAGACCTGTTCCCTCCCATCTCCCTAGCAAGCTAACTTAACACTATATAACAGCCTTCTCAGACCTGTTCCCTCCCATCTCCCCAGCAAGTTAACATAACACTATGTAACAGCCTTCTCAGACCTGTTCCCTCCCATCTCCCTAGCAAGTTAACTTAACACTATGTAACAGCTTCTCAGACCTGTTCCCTCCCATCTCCCTAGCAAGCTAACTTAACACTGAGTAACAGCTTCTCAGACCTGTTCCCTCCCATTTCCCTAGCAAGTTAACTTAACACTATGTAATAGCTTCTCAGACCTGTTCCCTCCCATCTCCCTAACAAGTTAACGTAACACTGTGTAACAGCCTTCTCAGACCTGTTCCCTCCCATCTCCCTAGCAAGCTAACTTAACACTATGTAACAGCCTTCTCAGACCTGTTCCCTCCAATCTCCCTAGCAAGATAACTTAACACTATGTAACAGCTTCTCAGACCTGTTCCCTCCAATCTCCCTAGCAAGATAACTTAACACTATGTAACAGCTTCTCAGACCTGTTCCCTCCCATTTCCCTAGCAAGTTAACTTAACACTATGTAACAGCCTTCTCAGACCTGTTCCCTCCCATCTCCCTAGCAAGCTAACTTAACACTATGTAACAGCCTTCTCAGACCTGTTCCCTCCCATCTCCCTAGCAAGTTAACTTAACACTATGTAATAGCCTTCTCAGACCTGTTCCCTCCCATCTCCCTAGCAAGGTAACTTAACACTAGGTAACAGCCTTCTCAGACCTGTTCCCTCCCATCTCCATAGCAAGTGAACTTAACACTATGTAACAGCTTCTCAGACCTGTTCTCTCCCATCTCCCTAGCAAGGTAACTTAACACTATGTAACAGCCTTCTCAGACCTGTTCCCTCCCATCTCCATAGCAAGTTAACATAACACTATGTAACAGCCTTCTCAGACCTGTTCTCTCCCATCTCCCTAGCAAGTTAACATAACACTCTGTAACAGCCTTCTCAGACCTGTTCCCTCCCATCTCCCTAGCAAGCTAACTTAACACTCTGTAACAGCTTCTCAGACCTGTTCCCTCCCATCTCCCTAGCAAGCTAACTACACAGTGTAACAGCCTTCTCAGACCTGTTCCCTCCCGTCTCTCTAGCAAGTTAACTTAACACTGTGTAACAGCCTTCTCAGACCTGTTCCCTCCCATCTCCCTAGCAAGATCCCTCCAATCTCCCTGGTTATACATGGTTTTACCAGCAAACTTAAGATCTCTAGCAGAGGAAGATGTGACTGCAGCAACCCGCAGTCTGTTGGATACCCCCGCCCCTAAGCCCAGCGCATGGGGACCTTTCTAGGTTAGAAAAATAATAAAATAATATGATGTCGTCAGTCAGAATTTCCCCAGGTCACATGAGAAAGTGATAAGACATAGCATGAAATGGACACAGCTGAGACACACATCTAGCAGCATCAGTTACGGTACAAATGAAAAACTGCTCCTTAAAAGCCATTTCTAATGCCCTAAAGGGCTTTCATTTGTCATGTTGGCAGCTAGGGGGCTGGAAATTACAGTCAAAGGGGGATTTATTAATAGAGATTTTTACTCGTCTTGAAAGCAATGGAAAGGAGAGTGGCGTGTGGAAACTAGCAGAGGTTATAGGATGGGGTGTACAGGAGAATTGGAAAGGACACAGTGATTGGGGATGAGGTTATAGTGTTACTTTTAATAATAACGTTTGCTTCTATTGTAGAAGCCAGGGCTATTTTTACATTAATAGATTAATTACATTTTATTAGCAACATGTCATCTTTATCTGGGCCCTGTGTGCTTCAATTTGAAGCTGAATCAGTCGCCAACTGTACGTCTATATGTAACACTTCGGTTTGCGCTTATTCAATGAAGAGGGAGCTAATGCAGTCCACTCTACTGGTTTGTTCTAAGACTGAAGTTCTCTTACTGTAGCAGCAGTGCAGGAAACACTGGCCGTTGAGTAGACTGCAATAGCAGATTAGGGACAGGGCCATGACAGCTTCTGCAGCTGTGACCTGCACAGAGAGAAGCAGCAAGTGCCTCCTGCACAAGGAGAGAAGCAGCAAGTACCACCTACTCCCCCAGAGTGAGGGCTTGTTATAAATAGCTTTTGCTTCATGTGAAAATGAAAACAGGTTGTTGTTTTTTAAACTTTAGTGGCCTTTTATTTTCATAGTTATGTGGGATTTGAGTTTGTTTCTTCCTATTCCCCTATACTAAACACAGAGCTATTCCCATTATCTAAAACACATGATTTTTCAAAAAATCATCACTGGACGGCCAGCAAGGGAGACAGGTCAAAATAGCCGAATTTGAAGTATATCTGTATGGGAGAATTTTTCCAGCTCGGCTACCTTGGCCTTACATTTGCAATTCCCTTCTCAAGTCCCTGCAATTCTCTCTTTCATAAATGACCCTTAGAGTCTATATTATGTCATGCTTAGAGAATGCTCAAAAGCTTGCACTCTAATCTAATGTTCTCTTTAGAAGACTTAGATTGCTACAAATGGCCAGGTTTTGTAAATCGAGTCCCATTATAATCAAGCGATTAGTAGTGTAAGTGTCTCTGACGAGCTGCTCTGGGAATCCACATTAAGGAGATACATATAACAAACACTGGCAATTTTCAAAAAAAAAAAATACTTTTTTTTTAAACCGCTGTTGCAATTAGTTGATAATCCAGTGGCACATTTTAAACAAATACAGATGATGCTTGCAAATTTGTCCCGTGTATTTCCAGATCACTGGAAATGGATTTTTTTTTAAAAAAGAAGTCTTATAAATCTGCTTATTATTCAAGGATGGGGAACTGATTGCTTTCATTCTATAATTGAATGCTGACAGCAGTGTTGAAATTAAGAGCCTCGTACTGTATCTATTATAACTCTCACTTACACCAATTTCCAGTTGAAACATTTCTAACACGTTTGAAATGTTAATCTGTTTCAGAAAGTGCACTAAGATGCATCAAATTTTAAATGTGTGAACTTTTTCCTCCAATGTTTTAAACATTACCATTAGCAAAGAGAACATTTTAAGAATTAGACTGTAGGGCATATTTCTGATAGACTGGAAATGAAATTTAAAAAAAAAAAATACCCTCTTTAAAAAAGCGGCTTTTTATTATCTAAAAATAAGCTTTTTCACTCGTCAGATGACTGATTCTACTTACTGAAAAGAAGATCAAAGCTGTTTCGGATTCATCAACTATTGTCAGATTATTATTATTTTTTTCTTGGTTATTAATGTGATTGCAGGGGTTTTTTTTTTATTGCGGTAAGGTTTTTTGGGGGGGGGTTTGAAGGGAAATGTGTTGGTTTTGGTATCTGTCAGATTCCCGGAAAGCTTTGCCTGTCAGCCTGAATACTTTAATACTCCCCTTAAAAAGTACTGGTGGTGGGGTTTTAATTAGCTGAGAATGGATTTACTAAAAGTTAAAGAAAAGACCCCTGAGTAAAAACCTCTTTACATTTCTGGAGATTATTCACCAACTCTTCTGAGTCACAGGTTTCGGCATTTTTTACTAAATAAATGTCCACATTAACAGTAATAGCATACTAGTTGTATTTTCTTTCTTTTGTTGACCCTTAACGAGATATTAGCGTTTTATTCAAGCACTTGTTTCTGTCCCATTTTTTTTTTTTAAAAAGTAGTGTCTGCTTAGCGAATTTACTAAACCCCACATGACGTGTTACACATGGCCAATTAATATCTAATGACCAGAAAACTAAGTTAATCATCTCAAAGTGTAATTTTACCCCACTTTCCAGGACCCCCTCTCCCACTTTCATCCAGTTTTATTTAACTTTCCCTTCTACCAGTTCTCATTTATTTTCCTTCCATTGTTCCATTTCCGTGGCCCTGTGTGCTGCATTTCTTTCCGTTTAAGATGATTTTAACCCTGTTGTTTGGTGCAGAGCGCTACGTCTGAGGTGCCAGATGTGGCACCAGTGCCATAGGTTTGCCATCACTGGCCTGTACTACGTATCCAGGCTTCATTCATCCGTTGGAATGACATCTCCAGCTGAAGTTGGAGATTGTGATACATTCAGAGTTCAGTGCGAAAGCAACACTGATTAGTATGCTGCAGATATATATTTAAGGATCTGCCCCCATCTCACCTTATTAGTTATTAGACGCTAATAGACATGTGCAAAACTCAAATTTTCGTTTCGTTTTCGTCCATTCGGACGAAAATGTTATTTATTTCGTCTAAAATGAATTTCGTTCATTAATGCATTCGTTTCAGACGAAATTCATTCATTATTTTCGTTTCGTTCATTATTATTCGTTCGTTTTATAGAATACAATGTAATACTATTGGCTTTCTATAAACCGAACGAGAGCCCCATTCATAAGAAAATTATGAATGGAGACTTTGTCTCCGTGTAGTAAAATGCCGACAGCCTATAAACCGAACGATCGGTTTATAGACTTTCGGCTTATGTAATACATGTAATCCTATGGCTATTCTATAAACCGAAAGTCGTTCGGTTTATAGAATAGCAATAGCATTACATGTATTCTATAAACCGAACGTCGTTCGTTTTAAAGACTTTCGGCTTATTGAATACTATTGGCTTTCTATAAACCGAACTAGAGTCGAGTCCCCATTCATAAGAAATTCTTATGAATGAGGAAGGACTCTAGTTAGGTTTATAGAATGCCAATAGTATTCTATAAGCCGAAAGTCTTTAAAACGAACGACGTTCGGTTTATAGAATACATGTAATGCTATTGCTGTTCTATAAGCCGAAAGTCTTTCGGCTTATAGAACAGCAATAGCATTACATGTATTCTATAAACCGAACGTCGTTTGTTTTAAAGACTTTCGGCTTATAGAATACATGCAATGCTATTGGCTTTCTATAAACCGAAAGAGTCCCCATTCATACGAATAGGTCAATTGACCTATTCGTATGAATGGGAACTCAATTTCGGTTTATAGGAAGCCAATAGCATTACATGCATTCCATAAACCGAAAGTCATTCATGTCGGTTTATGGAATGTAGTACAATGCTATTGGTATTGTATAAACCGACTCTATTTCGGTTTAGAATGCCAATAGCACGAATGGACGAATGGACGAATGAACGAATGATTTTCGTTTATTAACCATTCGTTCATTCGGATTTTGTTAGTTAAAATTTTCGTTATTCGTTTTTCGGACGAATGGACGAAAATGCTATTTTCGTTCGAAAATGCATTCGTCCGAAAACGAATGCACATGTCTAGACGCTGATCCCTTCCAATAAACCCCATGTATAACCGCGGGAGGGCAAAATGATCGTATCGGTACAGTTTATTGAGTAGGGAAAGGTCCACTTACAATAAACACGTCTAAAAACTCCCAATAATCGTAACAGACTTTTCCCCTTTAGACTGTGAGCAAATAATAATGAATAAAATATAGAGAAATATAAAATGTCCACGTGTCTGTGGAGTCTCCTGTTGATGACATCACCTGTGGCTTGATTTGCAAATGCTCTAGTTTTCAGTGGGACGTGTGTCAAGCCACAAGCTGATGACATGAGCAGGAGGCACCACAGACACATTGAAACCCTATATTTCATTTGCTGCAATTCTGTTGACACAAAGTATAGATCATTTTCTCTTCTCCACATTCCCAGTATAATGAATGTTTGGGTTGACAGATTCCCTTTCAAACAAGGTCCCTCTCGGGAGCGTGCTTTCCAAGACCTTCCCTGATCCAAGCTTAGGAGCTCTGTGACTTAGCATTACATTGAAAGGCCAGGATGAGAGAAGGGTGGAAGGGAATGGGGGGGGGGGGGGGGAAACAGTGACAGGCCATCTCCGTCAGAGTCTCTCCTTGGCTTGATTAATGAGGGCATTTGAAAGGCAATTAACAAGAGCCGTTTTGGCTGAGAACGACTTATCAATCAGCCAATTTCCCATTCAAAGCTCAGTGCTGTCTGCGGCTACCTTTTGTGGTGTGGGAGGGCGGTGGGGGGGGGGGGGGGAGTCCGCTGTACAGTAACAAGAAGACACCTTTGAAACGACGGAGAGTAGACCGCAAAATAATTTACTCCTTAATGTAATAGCGCTTTCTCTCCCCCCGGAGGGGATACTACACCAGCAGCAAGGAGATCTAATAGCCAGGTTTGCGTCTGTCAATGATATTACTAACCCGTGCTATCTATTGTTACCACTGAAAGGTGCCCGCAGTGCAGTTTAATATCCAAGAGAAACTGCTGATGTTCAGGTCAGAGTTAGCTGGCTTTCATTTATATTCCTAAAGTACTGGAAAATTGAAAGAGAGGGATTGAGTTTAATCACACACTTTACCCTTGTCTTGTCAAATTTTCATTTGAAGCTTATGAATTTCAAAGACTTCAGCGCCCCCCGCTGCCCCCCCCCCCCCCCCCCGATACGCACTGTCCCTTGCCACCCTCTTGCAATAGATGATTAAGACATTTAAAGAGAGTTTATCTTTTTTTTTTTTTTAAATAAATCCAAATTAGAATCAGCCCCGTCTTTTTTTCCAACGCCATCGGATTTCTCTCTCTCTCTCTCTCCGATTTCAAAAGGTTTTTATTGCGGAGGAATAAAGCAAACATGGCAATAATGATGTAGTCGCCCGGAACTGGCAGCAGATGGTTTGCCAGGGACTAATTTCATGTTTAATTATCACCCACCAGTTTTTATTCGCTAATAAATAATACCGAGCAAATACTGTACAAAGCCGTCGTGGGTTTAATACATACCTCGGACAATTGTTCGTCATTACATCCAGGAGATAAGTTATTGCTCACAGGTAAAGTCCAAACTCCATTCAACCATCTAACGAAAGAATTTCCTGTTGTTAATGAAAAAATGCACTAATTAAACATAAGAAACTAATAATGGAATTCAAGGCTCAGGGTTGTTACTAATCAACTCTAAGCTCTTAGCAAAATGATAGATGCAAACGTCTAATTTGTTTTTCTTTTTGTATTTTTCCCTCAATCTTTAACTAGAGAAACGAGTTTAAGTTTTATCTGTGAAGATGAACTATGACCTGAAATGCAGTATTCTTTACAGCAATTAGTGAGAGTCTGATGGCCTAGAAGCAGGATGAAAGCTAGAGGGTTGGAACTAAAGCCACCTTTCCATGTAGAAATCACTCCTTCTAGATTGTAAGCTCTGCGAGCAGGGTTCTCTACCTCGTGGATCAGTCTGTTCTTTATTTATCTAACTTAGTAAGTAGTCCCCCTCTTTTAAATGTTAAATGCATTTTTAAATCAAACCACATCACACTAATGATCTTAGTGGGAAGCCACATTGCCAATGTCAAAGTCTACGGTACAGGGATGGATCAATATCACAAAAAACTTTGTAATAAAATAAAAATAAAATAAAAAATAAAATATTTCTAATTGAAAAATTGCATCGAGTGTAGACATTTTATATAGAAATGCTTTAGTGAAAGGATATAAATAAAGTACCTTGTTGAGCCCTCTTTGCTCTGTAAAGCTCTGTAAGCGATAATTCAGATTTACTGAGATAATTTTTCCAATTTGGCTATTGTTTTTGTCATGATTAGAGTCCTGAGTTATCTAAGCATGGCAGATACCAACGTCCCCACACACCCTTTTCTGGGTAACCAAACCCCAATTCATTACACTTTTCAAAATGCTGCAATATAACTTTTGCATTTCTTGGGGGGGTCCGGTATGGAGGTCACAAGTCAATTCCTTGTGTTACAGGGAAAATGAGATTTATTATTATTAAAGGCAATACAGACTGGATTGTAATGTATTATAGAATGATGGGATCTCACAATCCATGCATTAATGTGATAGTTTCATTATCCCAAATGATCTCAGCCGGGCCGGTCCTTCGAGTCCAGCGGATATTTTTCGTCTCTCTTTCACTCCAGAGCTATTAATGAGGTGGAATTAATCCGTTTTTGACCTGTAGCAGCCCAGCGGCATCCAATACGTCTCGTCAGCAACTTCCGAAACTGAAAACTGTTGCAGAATGAAGTATTCAAGGCCGACCGAAGGAAGAGCAATGTGCAAATAATTATCTTCACCCTGCCCGGGAGTCAATGACAGAACTGGTTTAATGGTCACCTAAGCATGCAAAGAACAGGAAATGATCTATACATCTGTGGAGTCTCCTGCTTATGACATCACCTTGTGGCTTGATATGCAAATTACACATTTCCCATTGAAAAATAGTTAATTTGCATATCAGGCCATAGGGGATGTTCAAAGTAGGAGACAGCAAAGACAGATTTTTCTTTTATGTTATGCATTTGCAGCAATTCTGTTAACACAGTGTATAGATCATTTCTCATCACTTTTTATTATTTACATTCTGCATTCACAATATAAGCAGTGTTTAGGTGACAGAGGGCCTTTAGGGTTCTGGTCTGTGAAGAATGGATTGAATTTGGACCCTGATGACCTAAACTTGGCTGGATGTGACCTATGTGTGGCTGGTTAATCCCCAAGCCATCTTATGTCTTCTGCTCTGCAAATATCTGCATTGATGGGGCGTCACTGCTGATAGAGCTCGGGCACAAAGCCAAAGATCCATCGTTTGTTTAAATCCCCAGTTGTTGTACATTTCTTTCTCGGATTTTTCCAGCATCCATACGTCATAAAGAATGGACATAATGGAAGAGGAGAGGGGTTTGCACCCAAGAAAAAGTGGAGCAACATTTAAACAATTCCCAAGGATGCTAATGAAATGTTAGTGCTGTTTATTCCTTTGCTCCTTATAAATAATCCTTGATATTTCGTATTATCACCAAATGGTCGTATTACTGGGATTCAGTAAAAAAACAAACTGATTTTGTTTTCTTAAAGCTGATTTCTGCAGTGGATTTCTATCGGTGAGAAGCAAACAGTTTGAGACAAAAAACTATTTTCTAGATCAACACAGGGACAGCCGTGGAAGAGGAGAACGATTCTAGCAGACTGGAATTCCCGAAAGAGACGAAACAGAGGACCAGTAGTTACTAAAAAAAATAATGGATATTGGATAGAAAAATAATAGTGGATAGAATCATAACTTGAATATTCTACTCTGAATTGAAATTGTCATGAGCGGAGAGCTGGCTAAATGGGATCATTCATTAAAAAAAAAACTAATTAATTACTGCAATATGGTGTTTTTAATTCTCCGGTTTGACTGGAGGAGGGTCTGGATGACAAGATCCATTCAGTAATTTCTAAATAAAGAAATTACAGTGACAGGGATGAAATAAAACCTACAGGGGATGGAGTCGGCTTAGTGTTGACGATAAATGAGGAATGATCGTCAGTTCCTTGGACCTAGCTTTTTTCACAAATTTACTTTGTGGACAATGATTAGAGATGCCACCCAGACAGTGGGGGATTGTCAGGGTACCTGCTTCTCATGCCAAGGTTTTGGTTTTTGGTTATATTTAATCTACCTGGTCAGAGCATCTGGAGAAATATAGGTCTAATAAAGAGGTGCAATCACCAGGTGTCAGACTGAAATGTTTTTATACCACAGAATTTCCAAGAAGAAGATCATTCTTTGGTTTTTCAGGCTCAGGATCTTTCAGGATAAGTAGAGGGCTTTGCTCACGAGTCAAGAAGAGATCCATTATGATCCCATGTTCCAAGGTCATTGCTGCTAATCCAGAGGAAGGAACACCCTTGGATGATACCTGTTCTCCAAGAGAAGTAGCTGTCCTACAGGGAACATCTGTAGAGGAAGGAGATGCCTTGTCTATGGGAGAAAGATGTCCTGCAACGTCCATGTGCTCTATGTCCCAGGGCAAGAAGACCCCTGTGTGCTCCATGTCTTGAAAGCAAGAGAAGACTAGCCAGGTCTAAGGTCCTACCAAGACTATGACATCCCAGTTTGACCAAATGCCCCTCAGTGGTCATGACTGTCCTCTAGTAAAGACCTCAGGTGTCTAGCTCAGGGATAGACAAAGTGTCTGACCCGCAGACATGATACGTCCATACACCATCATTAATAACTGTCCATGAAAATGTTTGTGCCCCCCAAACCCCTGCATTACCCATGTGGACATCAGCATCCTGGACAAGTGATGGAGGGGGGAAGAGATATTGAAAGATTACATTTCTGCTTCTCGGAAAAAAAGACCAGGAAAGAAGTGTCTGAGAGGGCTGCAACGGAAATAAACTGATCTTAAACCTTTTATTTCATCTTAATAAACAAGCAGCCCTTCGATATGAAAAGTATCTTCTCCCTGGTACATCGGTCAGCCAGGAGAATCAAGAGCCACAAAGCAAGATCACCAAAGATGCCATTGAATCGGCTCCCAGCGAAAAATCTATCGGCAAATCTTCAGAAAAATGAAAATCAACCTTGCCGGGAGATGAATATAAATCAGATGCTAAAAAATGGTGGAATTGTTTTCTTGGTTTTTTTTTTGTATTTTTTTGTTTTGTTCCGGCTGTAGCTCAGGATTGTGTACAGAAGCAGGTGACAGTAGCTGGGTTGCATTTGAGTGATAGCCCTGATATGTGGCATCATTCATTACACATTTAATTTCAGCATTCGAGAATGAATAGTGGCTTGAATTGAAATAAAATTTATGTGTCCGGCATCCAGGGGGACTGCAAAGGAAACACAGAGTTTAACTTTCAGCTCATTGACCACAAACACCAGTACTGAGAATCCAAAGCATATATCATACGTGTGTATTGTGTGCATTACTAGTTATATTAAGGTGATGGATGCCTTTATAGGAACATCAGGGAAGGTGACGGTCGGGTTTCTTGTGGAATAACAAAATACTCTTCTGGTTGCTCGAAAGGCGCAGGTCGAACTCACCATCATTTTCAAATTGTTTAATAATTTATACTCCTGGCTTAATATCTGTATGTTGTACATGTTGTTAATACATGTGAAATGCTCATATCTGCACTTTAAAACAAGTTCCAGTTCTCCTGTATTTTTACTTTAAATTTAATTCCAGCGGGGCTTCTAAATTATGTGACATTCCAATAAGGAGGAGCTTGGGGAGATGGGCGGGGCTTCTAAATTATGTGACATTCCAATAAGGAGGAGCTTGGGGAGATGGGCGGGGCTGTTACTGTAGCAATATGATGACTCTATTGCACTTTATATGCATTGTCAAGAAGAGAGAAAGAGTTGAGGAAATAACTGATCAGATGTTAAGTCTATGGAGACAGTAGCATGACCAGGAAGAAAAGGTGGCAGCTCTAGTGCAAAGGTGATGAATATTTGCTTTTTTCATGCATAGTTAGAAATGTGTAGGATGCATGGAATAACGTCCAGTAGAAGTGGTAGAGGTTAATACAGTGAAGGAGTTTAAGCATGCATGGGATAGGTATAAGGCTATCCTAGATATAAGATAAGGCCAGGGACTAATGAAAGTATTACATTACTGAGAGGGTAGTGGATGTATGGAATAGTCTTCCAGTAGAAGTGGTAGAGGTTAATACAGTGAAGGAGTTTAAGCATGCATGGGATAGGTATAAGGCTATCCTAGATATAAGATACGGTCAGGGACTAATGAAAGAATTACATTACTGAGAGGGTAGTGGATGTATGGAATAGTCTTCCAGTAGAAGTGGTAGAGGTTAATACAGTGAAGGAGTTTAAGCATGCATGGGATAGGTATAAGGCTATCCTAGATATTAGATAAGGCCAGGGGCTAATGAAAGGATTACATTACTGAGAGGGTAGTGGATGTATGGAATAGTCTTCCAGTAGAAGTGGTAGAGGTTAATACAGTGAAGGAGTTTAAGCATGCGTGGGATAGGTATAAGGCTATCCTAGATATAAGATAAGGCCAGGGACTAATGAAAGTATTACATTACTGAGAGGGTAGTGGATGCATGGAATAGTCTTCCAGTATAAGTGGTAGAGGTTAATACAGTGAAGGAGTTTAAGCATGCATGGGATAGGTATAAGGCTATCCTAGATATAAGATAAGGTCAGGGACTAATGATAGTATTACATTACTGAGAGGGTAGTGGATGCATGGAATAGTCTTCCAGTAGAAGTGGTAGAGGTTAATACAGTGAAGGAGTTTAAGCATGCGTGGGATAGGTATAAGGCTATCCTAGATATAAGATAAGGCCAGGGACTAATGAAAGTATTACATTACTGAGAGGGTAGTGGATGCATGGAATAGTCTTCCAGTATAAGTGGTAGAGGTTAATACAGTGAAGGAGTTTAAGCATGCATGGGATAGGTATAAGGCTATCCTAGATATAAGATAAGGTCAGGGACTAATGATAGTATTACATTACTGAGAGGGTAGTGGATGCATGGAATAGTCTTCCAGTATAAGTGGTAGAGGTTAATACAGTGAAGGAGTTTAAGCATGCATGGGATAGGTATAAGGCTATCCTAGATATAAGATAAGGCCAGGGACTAATGAAAGTATTACATTACTGAGAGGGTAGTGGATGTATGGAATAGTCTTCCAGTAGAAGTGGTAGAGGTTAATACAGTGAAGGAGTTTAAACATGCATGGGATAGGTATAAGGCTATCCTAGATATAAGATAAGGCCAGCGACTAATGAAAGTATTACATTACTGAGAGGGTAGTGGATGCATGGAATAGTCTTCCAGTATAAGTGGTAGAGGTTAATACAGTGAAGGAGTTTAAGCATGCATGGGATAGGTATAAGGCTATCCTAGATATAAGATAAGGTCAGGGACTAATGATAGTATTACATTACTGAGAGGGTAGTGGATGCATGGAATAGTCTTCCAGTATAAGTGGTAGAGGTTAATACAGTGAAGGAGTTTAAGCATGCATGGGATAGGTATAAGGCTATCCTAGATATAAGATAAGGCCAGGGACTAATGAAAGTATTACATTACTGAGAGGGTAGTGGATGTATGGAATAGTCTTCCAGTAGAAGTGGTAGAGGTTAATACAGTGAAGGAGTTTAAGCATGCGTGGGATAGGTATAAGGCTATCCTAGATATAAGATAAGGTCAGGGACTAATGATAGTATTACATTACTGAGAGGGTAGTGGATGCATGGAATAGTCTTCCAGTATAAGTGGTAGAGGTTAATACAGTGAAGGAGTTTAAGCATGCATGGGATAGGTATAAGGCTATCCTAGATATAAGATAAGGCCAGGGACTAATGAAAGTATTACATTACTGAGAGGGTAGTGGATGTATGGAATAGTCTTCCAGTAGAAGTGGTAGAGGTTAATACAGTGAAGGAGTTTAAGCATGCGTGGGATAGGTATAAGGCTATCCTAGATATAAGATAAGGTCAGGGACTAATGAAAGTATTACATTACTGAGAGGGTAGTGGATGTATGGAATAGTCTTCCAGTAGAAGTGGTAGAGGTTAATACAGTGAAGGAGTTTAAGCATGCGTGGGATAGGTATAAGGCTATCCTAGATATAAGATAAGGCCAGGGACTAATGAAAGTATTACTTTACTGAGAGGGTAGTGGATACATGGAATAGTCTTCCAGTAGAAGTGGTAGAGGTTAATACAGTGAAGGAGTTTAAGCATGCATGGGATAGGTATAAGGCTATCCTAGATATAAGATAAGGCCGGGGACTAATGAAAGTATTACTTTACTGAGAGGGTAGTGGATACATGGAATAGTCTTCCAGTAGAAGTGGTAGAGGTTAATACAGTGAAGGAGTTTAAGCATGCGTGGGATAGGTATAAGGCTATCCTTGATATAAGATAAGGTCACGGACTAATGAATGTATTACATTACTGAGAGGGTAGTGGATGTATGGAATAGTCTTCCAGTAGAAGTGGCAGAGGTTAATACAGTGAAGGAGTTTAAGCATGCGTGGGATAGGTATAAGGCTATCCTAGATATAAGATAAGGCCAGGGACTAATGAAAGTATTACTTTACTGAGAGGGTAGTGGATGCATGGAATAGCCTTCCAGTAGAAGTGGTAGAGGTTAATACAGTGAAGGAGTTTAAGCATGCGTGGGATAGGTATAAGGCTATCCTAGATATAAGCTAAGGCCAGGGACTAATGAAAGTATTACTTTACTGAGAGGGTAGTGGATGCATGGAATAGTCTTCCAGTAGAAGTGGTAGAGGTTAATACAGTGAAGGAGTTTAAGCATGCGTGGGATAGGTATAAGGCTATCCTAGATATAAGATAAGGCCAGGGACTAATGAAAGTATTACTTTACTGAGAGGGTAGTGGATACATGGAATAGTCTTCCAGTAGAAGTGGTAGAGGTTAATACAGTGAAGGAGTTTAAGCATGCATGGGATAGGTATAAGGCTATCCTAGATATAAGATAAGGCCGGGGACTAATGAAAGTATTACTTTACTGAGAGGGTAGTGGATACATGGAATAGTCTTCCAGTAGAAGTGGTAGAGGTTAATACAGTGAAGGAGTTTAAGCATGCGTGGGATAGGTATAAGGCTATCCTTGATATAAGATAAGGTCACGGACTAATGAATGTATTACATTACTGAGAGGGTAGTGGATGTATGGAATAGTCTTCCAGTAGAAGTGGCAGAGGTTAATACAGTGAAGGAGTTTAAGCATGCGTGGGATAGGTATAAGGCTATCCTAGATATAAGATAAGGCCAGGGACTAATGAAAGTATTACTTTACTGAGAGGGTAGTGGATGCATGGAATAGCCTTCCAGTAGAAGTGGTAGAGGTTAATACAGTGAAGGAGTTTAAGCATGCGTGGGATAGGTATAAGGCTATCCTAGATATAAGCTAAGGCCAGGGACTAATGAAAGTATTACTTTACTGAGAGGGTAGTGGATGCATGGAATAGTCTTCCAGTAGAAGTGGTAGAGGTTAATACAGTGAAGGAGTTTAAGCGTGCGTGGGATAGGTATAAGGCTATCCTAGATATAAGATAAGGCCTGGGACTAATGAAAGTATTACAATACTGAGAGGGTAGTGGATGTATGGAATAGTCTTCCAGTAGAGGTGGTAGAGGTTAATCGTGTAGGTGCAATATGAGTGCAAGCCAAGTGCTGTGGGTGCAATATAGGTGCATGGCAAGTTCTGTGGGTACTGTATGGTGCTGTGTTAAGTCCTTTAGGTGCAATGTGGGTGCAGAGGAAGGGAATAAAAAATAGGATTGCAATTTTTCAATAACATTTTTATTAAATAGAATATTAAATAATTCAAATAAGTATTAATGAAACTAGTAATAGAGAGATGTCTGTGTTTATAGATATGTATTGTTTTTGAATTGTACAATTGTCACCTTGTGGGGCTCATGTGTGTCGCATAATTAATGGCTGTCCCATGTGTGGCATATTTATTGGGCCCCATGTGTGGCATAATTAAGGGGCTCTTTTGTGTGGCATTATTATGGGGCGCTTGTGTGTCATAGTTATGGGGCTCCTGTATGTGGCATAGTTATGGGCTCCTGTATGTGGCATAGTTAAAGGGCTCCTGCATGTGACATAATTTGTGGGGCTCCTGTATGTGGCATATTTAATGGGCCATCTGACTGGCATTACTAAGGAATCTATTTGGCATGGTATTGGAGGAAATCCAGGGGGGTGACAACATGAGTTACCGCACCTGCTGGCACCAACCCTAGTGACGCCTTTGCCCTTATTGACCCTTACCCAAATCCCTTTCCCTTTTGTTTTCCTTGTTTTGAATATGACATATACATTTGATCGGAACTAAAAATGATGACATATCTATGCATGTAGCATTTATATTTTCCAATAAAAGATTAAAAAAAGCGTAAAATTGCATTCCATAAACTAAAAAAACAATTAAGAATTTACTTTCTGAGGCAAAGTAAAAATACTAATAATGGGAGAGATTACGAATGAATTAAATAAAGATTTGGTTCTATAACTGTGTCCAGCAGCACGGTTCCTATAATGGTTTTCCCCCATGATTAATAGACACATCGATAGCAATCATTCGCTGACCCCAACTGTCTTAGATTAACGGAATTCAGGAAGCGAAAAAGCGATACATGAATACGACAAAATCAGTGTTGGCTTTAATTATATTTCTTATATTTATATTTGTTGCTTTATCTTCTCCTTCATGGGCAGTTTTATATCAAGTTTCTGAACTTCCAACCAGCCTGGAAGACTGAGAGCAAACAGAGGTCACTCGGTGAGCTGAAACATGACAAAAGAATAATTAGGTACATTACAGAGAGACAGGCCGGGGTTTGTCACATATCTATTATTTGCTATAAGATTCACTCCACAGTACACGATGTTCAGACCTAATTATGGCGAAGAACTGGTTAAACATTAAGGATATTAACTCAAGCAAAACGCGTTGTCTTTACAGAGTTTAATATACGCAAAATAAAGAAAGAAAGAAAAGCTTAGTACTGACATGAAAAAAACATGAATCAATTAAGATGACAAATGTCTGTTAGTTTGAATAATACCAGATATTATCTTTTTTGCCGTTCCGGAGTGAAAAAGGCGCCAGATATATCCCAAAATATGCATTCCTAGCGGAGAGCGCCAGCGTATCTTACGGTACACATTACCGGCTTCCGTGTTATCTGACATCTTTCCAGATTCTAATTAAGACAAACAGAAGCACACAGACAGGAACAAATTTACAATACTTTATTTGGGAAGATTAAACTTTAAAATGCGAGGGATACGAGGCTTAATTTGATCCCTTTTTTGTACTGATGTAGAATATTCAGTGTCATTTATCAAATGTAGGTGACAGTGGTATGAGAGAGGTACGCTATGCCCCAAAAAAGGTAGCCGAGCGTTATAATAAGATTATATTGCCCCTAGACGCTATACCAAGTCTTTCATGTTGAGTGCCTACAATACAAGGCAAAAAGAAATCAGGGTCTACCCAATATAGCCCAATCTGGACCGGAAATTGCAGAAATGTCCCAATTACTCAGTATCCTTGAATTCAGAGCTGTATAGTCCCATCAGACCGTTTGGTAACCGAAGCATTGGAAGCACTAAGAATGGGACAAGTGTGCAATGAATACCATTGATTTCCGTCTAGCCAAAATCCATCAAACCCCGAACCTGCTCCGAATTCGGGAAACTCATACGAAATTCACCCATTGTGAGTCTCCAGATGTTAGGTGGAGAATCGAATGGAAGAGCGTATAAGAATTAAAGTAAAATATATTATAATATATCAATGTTACATATTATAACAGTACGTTTACATTTTAATAAAAAGGTTTCATATTATTGTATGTTAATCTATTTTATTGTTATGTTTAATTAGTGTATCATGTTGCTTTATATTTTATTGCACGTTGGCTATTTTAGCTATAGCCCATGTCCTCTCATCGGCTTCTATGGAAGGAATTTGGCTGTATTTGTAATAACTGAGGTCCCCCTGGATTCGGCCCCCAAACAAGCCGAAGGTCTATGGGGAGGACTGGAGCTAACACTTCATTTTGGTGTATTTTGGATAAGTTTGGTGTCGGGAGACATGGGTGGGAATGAGCTATGATGTCCGAAATGCAGACATATCTGGAGACACAATGCACTATCGGGAAATTCTGTTTTTTTTGCATCACCAATGTGATCTGGATCCCGAAAATCAGTGCATATTGGGTCAACATTATAATAATAATATTAATAATAATCATTAGGAATTAAATCAAGCTATCAATAGTCAATCTGCATCTACACACTGCAGGAAATTGAGAAGAGAATTGCAAAGTGATTAATTAATTGGTTACAATTAAGCCATTAAGTTAGTATCATTACATGCCATTACATCATATTCTTCCGTCTATTTTGACCCATCAAATTTTAATTTATCAAGTCAAATAACTAAACTGATATTTCAATGTAATTATTATTATTATTTATTTTCTTTTTTTTTTTCATTCCACAAAGTTAATGTAATAAATTAAAAACTGAAAACCTTGATCTATTTTATTTCTTTATTTTGCAGATCGTAGCTTTCTGAAAAAGTGAACCTTAATAATTTGAGGCCGATTATGCCAGGCACAACTGTGCAAGTTCTGATGTCCCCCCGCGCTCCCCCGCGCTCCCCCCACCCCCCTCACCGAAAGACATGTATATTAATAGTTTCCACTTATTGAACTAAATATGAATATTCATCCTCATTTATATTTCAAGCCCTTTCCAATCCTCCAGGACCACGGTGCAGTTTGACCAATTTTCATCCTCGTTTTCTAAAATGACAGCTTTCACTCCTGGGCCCTGACAGAGGTCTGCCAATTCACTGGAGGACCTGGGGTAGAGGAGCTCCCAGCTGTCCACAAACACTCATTAAGAGAGGCAAATATCCAGCCGAATCTCTGGGAGAATTTTTAATCACGCAAATTCTCTGCTAATTAGGCGGTTGATGGGGCAGAGAGCGCACAAGGACAAAAAAAAATTTAAACAAAGGACTGGAAACTTTAAGAGATTTAATTACTTGAGAGCAAAGTTCATTGCAGAACTTGGGAGCAAATTATTCTCTTTACAAGACTGAGTGGCAGCCGACGCTGGCGAGATTAATGCAGAAAACATGGAGGTGGCGACGTCAGTGAAACTCGGAGAGGCTTGCGTTGGTCCTTCTGGGAATGAATACAATTGCTATCATTTAGTCCACAATGATGGGCTGGAAATATTCTGGGCGACAAGGCACGTTTTAGGGGAACAATGGCTTCCTTAACATGCCATTATCACAGCCACGTGTGTAACCAGGGCAAGGATGCTCACATATTGTCTGGTTTATACAGTCCTTGTTTTTCCAGATTATAAGACAAGGATATTAAGGTAGACATGAACACTATATACAGCAGGCGGCAGGCCGAGACCTCACTCAGATCAAAGGACTTGTACCCACTGGACTTGCCATTGCCCTCATTGACTCATCTGTCCCAAGATTCTAAACAACATGTCCGCCTCGCGATAGAGCTATACAGAGCAAAGATTCTAAACAACATGTCCGCCTCCTGATAGAGCTATACAGAGCAAAGATTCTAAACAACATGTCCTCCCCCTGATAGAGCTATACAGAGCAAAGATTCTAAACAACATGTCCTCCCCCTGATAGAGCTATACAGAGCAAAGATTCTAAACAACATATCCGCCCCCTGATAGAGCTATACAGAGCAAAGATTCTAAACAACATGTCACCCCCTGATAGAGCTATACAGAGCAAAGATTCTATACAATATGTCCACCCCTGATAGAGCTATACAGAGCAAAGATTCTAAACAACATGTCCGCCTCCTGATGCAGCTATACAGAGCAAAGATTCTAAACAACATGTCCGCCCCCTGATAGAGCTATACAGAGCAAAGATTCTAAACAACATGTCTGTCCCTGATAGAGCTATACAGATCAAAGATTCTAAACAACATGTCTGCCCCATGATAGAGCTATACAGATCAAAGATTCTAAACAACATGTCTGCCCCCTGATAGAGCCATACAGAGCAAAGATTCTAAACAACATGTCTGCCCCCTGATAGAGCCATACAGAGCAAAGATTCTAAACAACATGTCTGCCCCCTGATAGAGCTATACAGAGCAAAGAGGGACCAATATGGTATTTTATTTGTATTTCGTTCATTAGAACATTTCCATTTAAAATGTCTGTTGCTGCAATCTTTCAATCAAGCAGAATATATATTTTTTCTGAGCACTTTTACCAAACACCAGTCATTGTCCAGGGTCCGGTTCTGACATAATATAACTTGAGATAGCTCCCAAGATGTACAGAAAGTGTACAATCTCCAGCCCGGTGAGCTGCCAGTGTACTCCATTAGACAGGTTTAGCCTAGACGTACAGGCCAATACACGGTTAGTGCGGGATTATAAATGTCAGGTGCATAGAAAGCCGCGTCTCGCATCATATATAACCATTTAACATGGCTGCTCTCCGCACGTACATCAGCACAGCTGAAATGGTTCATTAAAGCAGCCGCTTCTGAGGTTTAAATACACTATCAATAATACAACAGCAATGTTTTTATTTTATGCTCCTCTATTTATCCCGCCTGTACGGTCATTTACGGGGAGAGATCTTTTTCTTTGTTCGTGGCTGTTTGTCTTCTCACAGCATTAGTCTCCTTTATATTGACTGAGTATTTCTATGGCTTCCACTGCGGAGGGGAGCGTGCCAGGCCTGTCATGTTACCGCGTGTTACAGCGGCGCCCAGCCGGCGCAGTTTATATCAGTCGGACACATGGCGAATTTAGTAGGAAATTATAACTGAAATGATATAAAGAGGGAACTGATCCAATCGCTGAGATATGGGTTGGGGTTTTTTTTTCAGTTTAGCCAAATGAGTGAGGTTCATAGGTAAACACTGGGAAACAGATTTAAAACATATATATCACCTTTTATTCCGCAGATAAACGCAGTAAGCCCATCGAATCTGCCCACATCACTACCGGCTTATAATCCTCACACCTTTTATGATCCTTGTCTTATGTCCCGGATAGTCTTATGCTGAAACTTCTTCATTAACCTCTACCACTTCTGCTTGGAGATGTTCCATGCATCCACTGCCCTTCACTGAATTAAGCTGTACCGCCTCTTCTGCTGGAAGGCTATGCCAGGCATCTTTTCCATGCATGACTGTCACTGTATTAACCTCTACCACTTCTGCTGGAAGGCTGTACCATGCATCCACTACCCACTCATATTGAGTGGCTAAATACTGGCATACTGAGTGGCTAAATACTGGCATACTGAGTGGCTAAATACTGGCATATTGACCAACTGCTCCCAACCACCCTCCATATTATACTAGTGTAAGCAAGCCTCCTGGACTTTTTCTGAAGAGGCGGTATTCAAATTTTTCCAACTGGGCCTCTTTGGCCTTAAACACCGTAAATGTGGAGAATAAAAAAAATATCTGTACATTGTGCTAAAATGTGTCTCCGGCTTATCACCTGTGGCTTGACATGCAAATTACACATTTCCCATTCAAAATGAGTTCATTTGCAAATCAAGCCACATATCGAAAATATATTTTTATCTTGTTTTGTCCGATTGTTGCAATTTTGCCAACACAATTTATAGATCCTTCTTTTTATTTTCTACAGTCACAGTATAGGTAACATTTAGGTTCACAGAGTTCATGAAGTTTCTAATTCCCTGCTTACTTTCCTGCAGTTCCTTCTTTCATGTAAAATTTTAAAAACCCCAATACCAATTGTTATTATTTTTTTATTCTCCAATCTCAGCAGAGAGAGAGCGAAGAAAAAAGATTTAACTCAGCAACTTATATTATTTTATTTTTTTTTAACAAAAAAAAGGAAAAAAAATGAAGAAAGTACCATCCTCCTCATCAAGATTTTACCTAGAGAAATAGAACGTCCATCACTTTGTAATACGGCTCTGGGCTTTTTATATTATGACTCTATTTCCCCTTGTAATGTAGGAACTGTTCTATAATTGTGAAGTGTAATACAGTCTGATTGAATTTCATTTGGAGTTTGCAATGGTCTGTGGCATTTCTAGCTGTTTTCAGTAAAATAATGATTTTTAATGTCTACACATGGCTACCCCTGACCTATTCAATCTTTGGGAGGATCAGGAGATATATTGATTTAATTACATGCAGATAACGAATGAAAAAGGAAAAAAGGTCAGGAAATATCTGAAAAGGTAAAATTTTAACAATCTCTCTGGTTTGTTCCCCCTAAAAAAAAGTAATCTGAAAATGGCATTTTATCTGTAAAAGGGAAACATCTGAGAAATAATAATTAAAGCTGAGGTAATATTAATCATTCCTTATCAATTCAATAGATTTACTATATTATATATAGCTACAGTCTGTCACTAATGATTTTTTACAGAGCTGACAGTATAATAGATTCTGCAGAGTGGAAAAAATATGGTAAAAAATGGTTTATACCTTGTGTTAGTATTGTAATGTGTTTTACATGTGTCTGTGTAGTCTCCTACTTATGACATCACATTTCCCATTGAAAATGTATTCATTTGCATATCAAGCCCCAAGGTGATGTCATAAACAGGAGACACATTTAAGATATATATTTCTCGTATTTTATGCATTTGCTATAATTCTGCTGATAATTATTTATTCACTATATTCACAGTATGAGAAATGTTTGTTGACAGAGACCCTTTAAATGTTACAAATAGTCTAATGTCCTGGAGCAGACAAATTAGTTATGAATGATCAGGATGTTCTGTGCTCTTTCTTCTACTTCAGTGCTGACATGTTGTGTAACTCCTCTGAGACTCAGTACACTTTTTAGTCTGTGGATCTCACACTTCTTTTACCCAACAGAACAGGAAGTCTGTCTTTTGGTTGGTAGAAGGTCAGGCTGCTAATTAAGGACAGCCCCACAGGGAAATTTGCTGGTGAAAGTAGGGGGAATCAGGTAGGGAGTAGGTGGAGATATAATATATGTTTAAATTATACTTTAGGTTCAGATCGAGCAAAACAAAACCCATCTCAACTTCACTTTATCAATAACTACAGCTTTCTTCCTAATAACCTGAATATATCCTACTTTAACTCCACCCACTCTCTGCTTCTGAACATCCCCAGGTGTATAGCTGTACACGTAGTGTACAAGCCTGCATGGAGGAGGTAGATGGACCAGTAGAAGCTGCAAACCAGATGCAAGTAAGTTAAACATATTTACAACACAAACATGCAAAGTGTGATGCTTTGGGTAATGCTCTGCTGGGAAACCTTGGGTCCAGCCATTCATGTGGATGTTACTTTGACATGTACCATCTACAGGCCATGTACACCCTTTCATGGAAACGGTATTCCCTGATGGCATTGGCATCTTTGGTCTGTATAGCTCTATCAGGTGGAGGACATGTTGTTTAGAATCTTTGCTCTGTATAGCTCTATCAGGGGGGGATATGTTGTTTAGAATCTTTGCTCTGTATAGCTCTATCAGGGGGTAGACATGTTGCTTAGAATCTTTGCTCTGTATAGCTCTATCAGGGGGTGGACATGTTGTTTATAATCTTTGCTCTGTATAGCTCTATCAGGGGGCAGACATGTTGTTTATAATCTTTGCTCTGTATAGCTCTATCAGGGGGCAGACATGTTGTTTAGAATCTTTGCTCTGTATAGCTCTATCAGGGGGCAGACATGTTGGTTAGAATCTTTGCTCTGTATAGCTCTATCAGGGGGCAGACATGTTGATTAGAATCTTTGCTCTGTATAGCTCTATCAGGGGGCAGACATGTTGGTTAGAATCTTTGCTCTGTATAGCTCTATCAGGGGGCAGACATGTTGGTTAGAATCTTTGCTCTGTATAGCTCTATCAGGGGGCAGACATGTTGATTAGAATCTTTGCTCTGTATAGCTCTATCAGGGGTAGACATGTTGTTTAGAATCTTTGCTCTGTATAGCTCTATCAGGGGTAGACATGTTGTTTAGAATCTTTGCTCTGTATAGCTCTATCAGGGGCGGACATGTTGTTTAGAATCTTTGCTCTGTATATCTCTATCAGGGGGAGGACATGTTTAGAATCTTTGCTCTGTATAGCTCTATCATGGCATTGGCCTCTTTCAGTAGGATAATGCTCCCTGCCACGAAGCAGAAATGGTTCAGGAATGGTTTGAGGAACACAACAATGAGTTCAAGGTGTTGACTTGGCCTCCAAATTCCCCAGATCTCAATCCAATGGAGCATCTGTGGGATGTGCTGGACAAACAAGTCCGATCCATGGAGGCCTCACCTCACAACTTACAGGACTTAAAGGATCTGCTGCTAACGTCTTGGTGCCAGTTACCCCAGCACACCTTCACAGGTCTAGTGGAGTCCATGCCTAGACAGGTCAGGGCTGTTTTGGTGGACACAATATTAGGCAGGTGGTCATAATGTTATGGATGATCTATGTATGTTTTTAACATTGTTGAACTTTATTATCCACTTAAAGAAATAGGTCATTTTCAAAATTGTAATTATCTGACTTTTGTGCTTATAACATAATACTTCCCAGCATGCACCTGACAAATGTCTGTCCTCCTCCACCCTGCCCGATTTATCAGTCACCTTCTAATATATATATTATTGCTCTTTCTACATCAAATAAATGTATTGATATTAGTACACCTGCAGCAGGCATTATCAAAAGGTAATCGACTAAGTGAGTGGCATAGAATTATTATAACTTTTCCAAAATCAATCAAGCCCCCGATTACTGCAGTCGTTGTATAAAGCCGCATTATGCCTCCGACGATCGTCTCACCTCCGCGATGAAAAAGGAATAAATAGCATTTGGTTTTACAGGTGGCCTCAAGCCAAGTTCATCCAACTATAATTATTTCATTAAAAAGTTATTAAAATCCCCAGCAGCCCTCGGAAGGGTTTCCAAGACCAACCAGTAAATTTAATTTGTACGGGAAATTCTGCAAATCAAGAGGGAGCTGTTCAGAGTCCCCCAGGCTTGGCAGTCATCCCCGGTGGCCGGTCACAGAAGGCACGTCCCCCCCCAGCTGTATATTGTCGTTGACACCCAGCCACTGTGAAATGTACTATATGGACCTCTGACTGGGATTCTCACTAAGATTGAGGTACAGATGACACATGCCTGACATAAAGGGTCAATATATGGTAAATGTGTCTGTGGTGAGACACCACAGGCACATGTACCATATATTTCTCTTATTTTATGTAATTTCTGCAATTCTGCCAACACAATGTATAGATTACTTTATATCTTTATATTCTCTACATTCACAGTATAAGCAGTGATGATTGAAACGTTTTGCTTGCATTGAGAATGTCCTGAACCTCTAGTTAAATCTTACAATATTTACACCTTCAGTTGACAGTGACATTGACATCTCAAAGGCCTATACTATGTATACTGTGACATGTTAATGTACATGAAGATGAAGTTGTGAATTTTGTGAGTTTATAACAATGCATTATACAGGGCTAACGCAGGAGAAACTCACCAGACCCTGCACAATGTATATATAGAAGAGCTCAGCTGGCCATGGATAATGCAGAGTTACATCTTTACACACTGTCACTTTATAACAATGCATTATACAGGACCAACTCTGTTCTTCTAGCAGGATAAACTCACCAGACCCTGCACAATGTATATATAGAAGAGCTCAGCTGGCCATGGATAATGCAGAGTTACATCTTTACACACTGTCACTTTATAACAATGCATTATACAGGACCAACTCTGTTCTTCTAGCAGTAGAAACTCACCAGACCCTGCACAATGTATAGAAGAATATACAGAAGAGCTCAGCTGGCCATGGATAATGCAGAGTTACATCTTTACACACTGTCACTATATAACAATGCATTATACAGGGCCAACTCTGTTCTTCTAGCAGGAGAAACTCACCAGACCCTGCACAATGTATAGAAGAATATATAGAAGAGCTCAGCTGGCCATGGATAATACAGAGTTACATCTTTACACACTGTCACTTTATAACAATGCATTATACAGGACCAACTCTGTTCTTCTAGCAGGAGAAACTCACCAGACCCTGCACAATGTATAGAAGAATATATAGAAGAGCTCAGCTGGCCATGGATAATGCAGAGTTACATCTTTACACACTGTCACTTTATAAGAATGCATTATACAGGGCCAACTCTGTTCTTCTAGCAGGAGAAACTCGCCAGACCCTGCACAATGTATAGAAGAATATATAGAAGAGCTCAGCTGGCCATGGATAATGCAGAGTTACATCTTTACACACTGTCACTTTATAACAATGTATTATACAGGACCAACTCTGTTCTTCTAGCAGGAGAAACTCGCCAGACCCTGCACAATGTATAGAAGAATATATAGAAGAGCTCAGCTGGCCATGGATAATGCAGAGTTACATCTTTACACACTGTCACTATATAACAATGCATTATACAGCGCCAACTATGTTCTTCTAGCAGGAGAAACTCACCAGACCCTGCACAATGTATAGAAGAATATATAGAAGAGCTCAGCTGGCCATGGATAATGCAGAGTTACATCTTTACACACTGTCCCTTTATAACAATGTATTATACAGGGCCAACTCTGTTCTTCTAGCAGGAGAAACTCACCAGACCCTGCACAATGTATAGAGGAATATATAGAAGAGCTCAGCTGGCCATGGATAATGCAGAGTTACATCTTTACACACTGTCACTTTATAACAATGCATTATTCAGGGCCAACTCTGTTCTTCTAGCAGGAGAAACTTACCAGACCCTGCACAATGTATAGAGGAATATATAGAAGAGCTCAGCTGGCCATGGATAATGCAGAGTTACATCTTTACACACTGTCACTTTATAACAATGCATTATTCAGGGCCAACTCTGTTCTTCTAGCAGGAGAAACTCACCAGACCCTGCACAATGTATAGAGGAATATATAGAAGAGTTCAGCTGGCCATGGATAATGCAAAGTTACATCTTTACACACTGTCACTTTATAACAATGCATCATACAGGGCCAACTCTGTTCTTCTAGCAGGAGAAACTCACCAGACCCTGCACAATGTATAGAAGAATATATAGAAGAGCTCAGCTGGCCATGGATAATGCAGAGTTACATCTTTGCACACTGTCACTTTATAACAATGTATTATACAGAACCAACTCTGTTCTTCTAGCAGGAGAAACTCGCCAGACCCTGCACAATGTATAGAAGAGCTCAGCTGGCCATGGATAATACAGAGTTACATCTTTACACACTGTCACTATATAACAATGCATTATACAGCGCCAACTATGTTCTTCTAGCAGGAGAAACTCACCAGACCCTGCACAATGTATAGAAGAATATATAGAAGAGCTCAGCTGGCCATGGATAATGCAGAGTTACATCTTTACACACTGTCCCTTTATAACAATGTATTATACAGGGCCAACTCTGTTCTTCTAGCAGGAGAAACTCACCAGACCCTGCACAATGTATAGAGGAATATATAGAAGAGCTCAGCTGGCCATGGATAATGCAGAGTTACATCTTTACACACTGTCACTTTATAACAATGCATTATTCAGGGCCAACTCTGTTCTTCTAGCAGGAGAAACTTACCAGACCCTGCACAATGTATAGAGGAATATATAGAAGAGCTCAGCTGGCCATGGATAATGCAGAGTTACATCTTTACACACTGTCACTTTATAACAATGCATTATTCAGGGCCAACTCTGTTCTTCTAGCAGGAGAAACTCACCAGACCCTGCACAATGTATAGAGGAATATATAGAAGAGTTCAGCTGGCCATGGATAATGCAAAGTTACATCTTTACACACTGTCACTTTATAACAATGCATCATACAGGGCCAACTCTGTTCTTCTAGCAGGAGAAACTCACCAGACCCTGCACAATGTATAGAAGAATATATAGAAGAGCTCAGCTGGCCATGGATAATGCAGAGTTACATCTTTGCACACTGTCACTTTATAACAATGTATTATACAGAACCAACTCTGTTCTTCTAGCAGGAGAAACTCGCCAGACCCTGCACAATGTATAGAAGAGCTCAGCTGGCCATGGATAATGCAGAGTTACATCTTTACACACTGTCACTATATAACAATGCATTATACAGCGCCAACTATGTTCTTCTAGCAGGAGAAACTCACCAGACCCTGCACAATGTATAGAAGAATATATAGAAGAGCTCAGCTGGCCATGGATAATGCAGAGTTACATCTTTACACACTGTCACTTTATAACAATGCATTATACAGGGCCAACTCTGTTCTTCTAGCAGGAGAAACTCACCAGACCCTGGACAATGTATAGAAGAATATATAGAAGAGCTCAGCTGTCCATGGATAATGCAGAGTTACATCTTTACACACTGTCACTATATAACAATGCATTATACAGCGCCAACTCTGTTCTTCTAGCAGGAGAAACTCACCAGACCCTGCACAATGTATAGAAGAATATATAGAAGAGCTCAGCTGGCCATGGATAATGCAGAGTTACATCTTTACACACTGTCACTTTATAACAATGCATTATACAGGACCAACTCTGTTCTTCTAGCAGGAGAAACTCACCAGGCCCTGCACAATGTATAGAAGAATATATAGAAGAGCTCAGCTGGCCATGGATAATGCAGAGTTACATCTTTACACACTGTCACTTTATAACAATGCATTATACAGGGCCAACTCTGTTCTTCTAGCAGGAGAAACTCACCAGGCCCTGCACAATGTATAGAATATATAGAAGAGCTCAGCTGGCCATGGATAATGCAGAGTTACATCTTTACACACTGTCACTATATAACAATGCATTATACAGGACCAACTCTGTTCTTCTAGTAGGAGAAACTCACCAGACCCTGCACAATGTATAGAAGAATATATAGAAGAGCTCAGCTGGCCATGGATAATGCAGAGTTACATCTTTACACACTGTCACTTTATAACAATGCATTATACAGGACCAACTCTGTTCTTCTAGCAGGAGAAACTCACCAGGCCCTGCACAATGTATAGAGGAATATATAGAAGAGCTCAGCTGGCCATGGATAATGCAGAGTTACATCTTTACACACTGTTCCTTTATAACAATGCATTATACAGGACCAACTCTGTTATTCTATCAGGAGAAACTCACCAGACCCTGCACAATGTATAGAGGAATATATAGAAGAGCTCAGCTGTAGAGATGTCCCAAATAATTCCCGGCGAACATAGTTTGTTCGCGTTCGCCACGGCTGGCGAACATATGCGATGTTCGGTCCGCCCCCTATTCGTCATCATTGAGTAAACTTTGACCCTGTACCTCACAGTCAGCAGACACATTCCAGCCAATCAGCAGCAGACCCTCCCTCCCAGACCCTGCCACCTCCTGGACAGCATCCATTTTCGATTGATTGGGAAGCTGCATTCTTAGTGAGAGGAGGGACAGTGTAGCTGCTGCTGATTTAATAGGGAAATCGATAGCCAGGCTAGTGTATTCAGTGTCCACTACAGTCCTGAAGGACTCATCTGATCTCTGCTGTAAGGACAGCACCCCAAAAAGCCCTTTTTAGGGCTAGAACATCAGTCTTTTTTTCTTGTGTAATCTAATTGCAGTTGCCTCTCTGCCAGCGTGTGTGTCAGGCTCACAGCGTATACTGTGCCCACTTGCCCAGTGCCACCACTCATATCTGGTGTCACAATAGCTTGCATTTAAAAAAAACAAAAAAACTTTTTTGACTGTAA
The DNA here is from genome assembly GCA_036172795.1 of Pelodytes ibericus. NCBI lineage: Eukaryota > Metazoa > Chordata > Amphibia > Anura > Pelodytidae > Pelodytes > Pelodytes ibericus. The sequence continues at coordinate 3,912,258 of CM069863.1, read as the reverse complement.
TATAATAGAAGTCAGTTTCCTTCTCACGTGTGTGTTTCAGGGCCTGGCAGGGCGCAGTGTCACACCAGTGCAACTCATATCTGGTGTAACAGTAGTGTACATTTAAAAAAAAAAATACAATTTTGACTGTAATAGATTGAATAGCAGTTAGTTGTCTGCAAGCGTGTGTGTCAGGCCTACAGCGTCTACTCTGCCAACTTCTGCCAGTGCACAGTGCCACTCATATCTTTTGTCACAGTAGCTTGCACGCATAGTACCACTAATCGAAAAAAAAAATCAAGTTACCACTCGCCCGCCTGCCGCCACCACCAACACTAGCACCACAGCCGCTTCACTTGATCTGTCAGAGGAGTTATTTACACATCAGTTGGAAGAAGTGAGTGATGCGCAACCATTATTGCCAGAGGATGTAAATAACAGGGATATGTCCCAGTCAGGCAGCATTACACACATGGACGTACGGTGTGATGATGATGATGTTGTACCCGCTGCTGCTTCCTTTGCTGAGTTGTCAGTTACAAGTGAAGCGGTTGATGATGACGATGCGTCCGTGGATGTCACGTGGGTGCCCGCTAGAAGAGAAGAAGAACAGGGGGAAAGTTCAGATGGGGAGACAGAGAGGAGGAGGAGACGAGTTGGAAGCAGGGGGAGGTCATCGCAAGGAGCTAGTGGCACAGTCAGACAGCATGCATCGGCACCCGGGGTCAGCCAGACAGCACGCCTATCAACGCATGCTGTGCCACCACCAGAATGCCGTCATTGCAGAGCTCAGCAGTGTGGCATTTTTTTTGTGTGTCTGCCTCTGACAACAGCGATGCCATTTGCAACCTGTGCCAAAAGAAACTGAGTCGTGGGAAGTCCAACACCCACCTAGGTACAACTGCTTTGCGAAGGCACTTGATCGCACATCACAAACGCCTATGGGATCAACACATGAGTACAAGCAGCACAAAAACTCAAAGCCGCCATCCTCCTCCTGGTCCAGCATCTTCAGCCACGTCAACCACTGCTGTCCTTCTTGCCCCCTCTCAACCATCCGCCACTCCATCTCTCGCCTTGAGCCGGACATGTTTGAGCGTAAGAAGCCAATGTCACAAAGTCACCCCCTTGCCCGGCATCTGACAGCTGGCTTGTCTGAACTCTTAGCCCGCCAGCTTTTACCATACAAGCTGGTGGAGTCTGAGGCGTTCCAAAAATTTGTAGCTATTGGGACAGCACAGGGGAAGGTACCCGGACGAAATTTCTTTGCACAACAGGCAATCCCCAACCTGTACTCGACTGTGCAAAAGGAAGTAATGGCATGTCTGGCACACAGTGTTGGGGCAAGGGTCCATCTGACCACTGATACCTGGTCTACAAAGCATGGTCAGGGCAGGTATATCACCTACACTGCGCATTGGGTAAACCTGCTGACGGCTGCCAAACATGGAATGCGTGGCTCTGCAGAGGAGTTGGTGACACCGCCACGATTGGCAGGCAGGCCTGCTGCCACCTCCTCTACTCCTCCTACTCCATCCTCTTCCATAACCTCCTCGGCTGAGTCCTCTTCTGCTGCTGCGTCTTGCTCCACATCAACGGCACCCCGCCAGCTCCCCAGGTACTATTCCACATCCCGGATACAGCAGTGTCACGCCGTCTTGGGGTTGACTTGCCAGAAAAGCAGAGAGTCACAGCGGACCAGCACTCCTGTCCGCCCTGAACGCACAGGTGGATCACTGGCTGACTCCGCACCAACTGGAGATCGGCAATGTGGTTTGTGACAATGGAAGAAATTTGTTGGCGGCATTGAGTTTGGGCAAGTTGACACATGTGCCGTGCATGGCACATGTGTGTAATCTGATCGTACAACGCTTTGTGCATAAGTACCTAGGCTTACAGGACGTCCTGAAGCAGGCCAGGAAGGTGTGTGGCCATTTCAGGAGTTCCTACACGGCCATGGCGCACTTTTCAGATATCCAGCGGCGAAACAACATGCCAGTGAGGCGCTTGATTTGCGACAGCCTGACACGTTGGAATTCAACACTCCTAATGTTCGACCGCCTGCTCCAACAAGAAAAAGCCATTAACGACTATTTGTATGACCGGGGTGCTAGGACAACCTCTGCGGAGCTGGGAATTTTTTTGCCACGTTACTGGACGCTCACGCTCAATGCCTGTAGGCTCATGCGTCCTTTTGAGGAGGTAACAAACCTAGTCAGTCGCACCGAAGGCACCATCAGCGACATGTCTTATACAAGGCCAACTCTGTTCTTCTAGCACTTTATCTGCAGTGTGTAGGAAGCATTGAGGAATACATTGGTAATCTGTTTCTATCTCTGTACTTTACATAGTGCAGAGTGTATCAATAAATAATTTTTTCGGACACTGGCGGGGGGATCTGGTCGTAGAAGGAAAATTTAAAGTGAAAATAATGTTGTTGATTTGTGTTTTTTTTTGTGCTGGTGAAGGAAGCTGCGATTAAGACCCTGCTTGGTATATTAGCCTGTCCTTAACAACAGCCTGTCACATTTACAGAACCATATCGACCCCATATATGTTCAGGACACAAATAATATCCACCTGGGACATGAAGCCACATTACAGTTCCTGGGGTTGCAAATAAAAGCTTTGCTTTCTTGAGCAGGGAAGATTAACCCTGTCTGAATGCTGCTCCAGACTCGTCCTTATTGATTATTCTTTGCGCTGTGTATCTGAGTCAGTAACAAATTAAAAATAATGAAATAAACCTCCCCAGAATCTTTTTGGAAAGTCTCTGGTACCAGACACTGGCTGCCACCAATATAACCCCTTGTGCATCTACACCTAGCTCTCATTATTTTGTTCAAGCAGTCATGGGTGCAAGTAATCTACCAAATCTAACAGGATCTAACTCGAGCAGTTTTAATGAGATCCTAGCGGATCTTTCTGCAGAGACCCTCAATGCAGGTTATAATCACTGATAAAAAGAGGTTTCCTTTGTTTTCTGTCACATTTAAGAGGAGGTATCCTGCCTGCAGCATTAATACATCACAAAGCCTGTCCGGCACGGAAAAATACGTTTCAAAATATTTGATAGGGAGCATTAAAATCTGGAACGATGGGAATCGAATAAGATTCATCGGCAAAGATCAAACTGGGCTCAGAAAAGAGAGAAAAAGATATATAAAGTGTAGAAAGAGGAGAGAAAATGGTTAGATTTCCAAATGACTGGTGATTGATACACATTTATACATTAACTTAGGGGCCTAGCGGCTAAAAGTGACCGACGAGGGAACTTCAAATATCAGACAACCAGCTCCTCTCCAAAAGGAGCCTAAACACTGCTTATACTTTGAATGGAGAGAATAAACAAATATTCTAAATGATCCATACATTGTGTTAGCAAAATTGCAGTGTTTAGGTGACAGTCACAGTATAAGCAGTGTTTGGGTGATACAGTCACAGTATGAGCAGTTTGTAGGTGATACAGTCACAGTATAAGCAGTGTTTGGGTGATACAGTCACAGTATGAGCAGTGTTTAGGTGATACACTCACAGTATAAGCAGTGTTTAGCTGATACAGTCACAGTGTGAGCAGTGTTTAGTTGATACAGTCACAGTATAAGCAGTGTTTAGGTGATACAGTCACAGTATAAGCAGTGTTTAGGTGATACAGTCACAGTATAAGCAGGGTTTAGGTGATACAGTCACAGTATAAGCAGTGTTTGGGTGATACAGTCACAGTATAAGCAGTGTTTAGGTGATACAGTCACAGTATAAGCAGTGTTTAGCTGATACAGTCACAGTGTGAGCAGTGTTTAGTTGATACAGTCACGGTATAAGCAGTGTTTAGGTGACAGTCACAGTATAAGCAGTGTTTAGGTGATACAGTCACAGTATAAGCAGTGTTTAGGTGAAACAGTCACAGTATAAGCAGTGTTTAGGTGATACAGTCACAGTATAAGCAGTGTTTAGGTGATACAGTCACAGTATAAGCAGTGTTTGGGTGATACAGTCACAGTATAAGAAGTGTTTGGGTGATACAGTCACAGTATAAGCAGTGTTTAGGTGATACAGTCACAGTATAAGCAGGGTTTAGGTGACAGTCAGAGTATACGCAGTGTTTAGGTGACAGTCACAGACAGTATACGCAGTGTTTAGGTGACAGTCACAGACAGTATACGCAGTGTTTAGGTGATACAGTCACAGTATAAGCAGTGTTTAGATGATACAGTCACAGTATAAGCAGTGTTTAGGTGATACAGTCACAGTATAAGCAGTGTTTAGGTGACAGTCACAGTATCAGCAGTGTTTAGGTGATACAGTCACAGTATACGCAGTGTTTAAGTGACAGTCACAGTATAAGCAGTGTTTCGGTGATACAGTCACAGTGTGAGCAGTGTTTAGTTGATACAGTCACAGTATAAGCAGTGTTTAGGTGATACAGTCACAGTATAAGCAGTGTTTAGGTGATACAGTCACAGTATAAGCAGTGTTTAGGTGACAGTCACAGTATCAGCAGTGTTTAGGTGATACAGTCACAGTATACGCAGTGTTTAAGTGACAGTCACAGACAGTATACGCAGTGTTTAGGTGACAGAGCACTTTTAAAGCCTGAGTTTGGCATTGACTTGTTCCATTAATATAATCATTTAGACACACTAACACATTAATATTCTGATTGAACCTTATGATTGCACATGCTCCATCAGTGCAAGAGGACTGACACAACTAAAAAGGTTCTCTTGAAACGTCAAGAAAAAAATGTACCTGTAAAATGCACAGGTTGGACACTACTATAGGCACCGATTTTAATTTGGTGCTTGGAGTGTCCCTTTAACATGGTGTGAATTACCTGCAAATGTGTTTAAATGTAAAATAATATCATTTTTAGTTACAATAGACTTGAACTTTGTTTTTGACATAAAAACATTATACATATTAAAGTAATAATTTGTCTGCCATTTTATGCCGCTTGATGGATTGGATAAAGTGAAGTAACTGGTGGTCTCTGAATGCCTAGGGATGGGGTATTACCAGAAATCGGATGGAGATCTCTACATGGTGCCTGTGTTGGTGGGAAAAGGTTTTTGGTTCAGTACCTGTACTGTCGCTCGGACAAAGGTCAGTAACAGCCAAACTGAGGTCTGTAGGGTCTAATCCATGTTGTGACTGAACCCATTGCTTGTGCCCCGAGGAGATCATCCACACGGAGTACATGGCAGCTTGGTAGTAGACTTTAAGAGTTGGAAGTGCAAGTCCCCCTGTGTTTTTCGGCTCGGTTATTTGCCAAGCCAAACGTATGTTATAATTGTTGATTTGAGTGAGCTGAAACATAATTTTGGCAGGAAGATTTCCATGGTTTGGGAGAGGCAGGACTCTTGGAAACATTAATATTTTCCACATTTACTTTCCCTTTCAATGTGATGTGAGGAAAAGCCCAAATCTATCTGGATCTTTGTGAGCAAGTTTTGGAAATGATTTTGGTAGAGTTGATGTTGGGTTGGTGTGATCCATACTCTTAAATACTTGTTTTCCAAGCACCATTACTGATATACCATGTATAATACCATTTGCTATGGAGGCATTAAGGAATGGTTCCAGTAATGATACAAATAGGAGGGGGGATAGTGGGCAGCCTCTGTGATCTTGAAAGACTGTGATAGTATGCCACTGGCTAGTAGTCCACTCATACTGATGGACCGGCGTACAGGAACATGTCTAGTATACTGGGAGATCTTTCTGCAGCCCGGTTACCAGTGTACAAGACTTGCGATGTGCAATCTCAGTGGACGGAGCTACACAGAACTGAAAGGTGGGACTGCAGGGTGCTTTGGTCGGAGAGTCGGAATTCTGACCCAAGCTAGGAGGCAAGATGGCAGCCATGGCATGTGCAGCAATTACTGCTAAATATTAAAGTTACTGAACATTGTGTATTGGTTTGTTTTTGTAAAAATGCACAGCTTGTATATTAGGCCGTATCCATTCTTTTCAGACAGTCACTTATGGCATGACATGTGTCCTTTAACATTTTTAAGCAGATGTTTGAATCTTAAGCGCAATTAGTGTAACATGAACGCTCACAATTACCTTTTATTTTGTGTGCTTTCCTTTATATATATTCCAGATCTTGTCAGGCAGGCTGGCAATCCATGCTACTGAAGCAACGTATGTACATTTTCATGCAATAAATTATTTAGGCTCCAGTCTCACAGACTATAAAATGTTTGCAATTAAGACACAAATAATATTCCATTAACATCCATCGGATCTTAATTAGTGAACATCGATTAAACAATTTAAAAACCTAAATAATTGACCAATATCAATAAATAAAATCAATTTCCTCGGGGTAAATGAAACTGGAATCATCCATTTAATGCTCAGTGTTTTAGACACGGTTTTATTTTGCAAAAAACATTATCTGGTGGGACATTGGGGGGGTGAGTTTTACAGTCCAAAGTAAATCACACGATTCAGGCTAAAACATGACTGTCTATATGATGTGCTGACATTGGAAAATAGTTTAGTAGTTTTTGAGATATTATAGTATATTCATTTCCAGTCTTTCGATCTCAGTATAAATTATATTTTTTTTTAGAGGGTCTGGTAATGATGTGTGGCAAAATATGCAGACATCCAAGCCCCGCACACACACTTGATCCAGCACTGGAGGCTGCAGGGGGAATTTTTACCCCCTCTCTTTCACAGTGGTTCAATATAATAAAACCAAAAGCCCCAAGCACATATAGGTTTACCTTACATACGGCACACATATATATGCCAATTAAGCCCCCCTATATCATGGCTATTCAGCACGTTATACATCCCACCCACCTATGAGGTCTCTAGAGCAGAGAACAATAGAGGCCTGATCCAGCCAGCAAATCCCTCTAACAAAGCTAGCAAAGCAGATTATCCGACCAGGTTTAGTTATGTATTATATTGTCACTTCTTTCTTACAAACTTAAAGGGACAGTCTAGTCCCCAAACTCACTTTTGTGCAAGATGAAGATCACTGCTTGTATAGTGCACAGGATTTTATCCCTGGGTGATTTGATGCAGAAAAAAAAAAAAAAAAGGAAATTACTTTTACTCAGCTAGTGCGGGCAGTCCTGGTTTCTTGCAAACTGCTGTAATTTCATAATTTCATCTAGCTGTAAGTATTTTATATTTTAAGCAATGCAAAATGTAAGTACTTTGAAAGCACATTAACATGCATTAATATTTGTAAGATGCATTTTGGGCCCAGACAGTCCCTTTAAGGCCAAAGTGGGTGAGTTGGGAAAATTCTCCCATTCAGCTGTGATAGATTGAGGTTTGAAATTCCCGTCTCAGTTCCCGGCCATTCTCTCTATATTGAGTACATTTGGATTGCAAGATATCCTCCACTCTGGAATTATACCAGGACCAACAAAAACAAACGAGCAAAACAAACAAACAAACTAGCGAGCACTGCTTCTCCAGAGGTCATGTGGCATCTGGAACCTATGTCAGAACTGAACACGTCAGGCCTTGCCAGGCCCCAGGGACGAGCCAATCAATGTCTCCGTTCTGCAGCATCTCACGCCAGTCCATTTAGGCAATGTGGATGCTTCCTGTCTGAGAAAGGAACGGTCTCTTGGTACCTTGATAGAAATTAGTCATGATTTAGAAACGCTGCCTTGGAAGTGAGCCAACCCCGGAATTAATAGGCCATCGGAGGCCCCTGGAGGGTTAAATCCCATTTAGCAGCGAGTCTGCGTAATAGGCTGACGGTTCTTGGAGAGAGAGCGAGACCCGCTCACGTTTAGACAGATTAAAAATGTATCATTAGCAGAAAAAGACATGAAAGTCTGTTTCAGTAAAGACAAAGCTTAGATTATTCATTTTGTTATAAATTGGTTATTTGTAAATCAACTTCATTATATATTTATATAAATTCCCCAAAAAAAGTAACAGCCAATCAGCTAATGAAAACGATGGGGAGTTGTGGGGCATCGTATTTGTAACAGATCCCTCTGTTTTGCATTGATCCACAATCTATGTTGTATCAGCCAACGTCCATGCCACCTGGGACCCTCTACCCTTTGTTTTATTCTATGATGTCCCATCATCCATCTTGCCTTGCACTTAAAGACAAAAACTGTTTCTGGCCCTTTAATTGTTGATATGTTTGTCCCCAAGTTGTGTGGTTCATACAGATATAAGTTTTATTCATGGTTTTATTCATGTGTGACACAAAATCATAAAGTTATAAAAATGTATAAGTTTGGAGATAATTGAGTAGATACTGTTAGAAATTCAATTATCTCCCAAGCAGAGGGGAGGGAATATGTGGGATGTAACCATTCTCTGATTGGTTGATGCCTATTTGTCTGTGGGGGTCTCCCTTGCAGGGGAGCACTATATAAAAGCAGAGTAACTGCCGTTAAACGGAAGTTATATTTCACCCTCAATCCAGAGTCTTGTCTCTTATATAAGTATAACTCTTGTATAACTCTATCAGGGGCGGACATGTTGTTTAGAATCTTTGCTCTGTATAGCTCTATCAGGGGGAGGACATGTTGTTTAGAATCTTTGTTCTGTATAGCTCAATCAGGGGCGGACATGTTGTTTAGAATTTTTGCTCTGTGTAGCTCTATCAAGGGGCGGACATGTTGTTTAGAATCTTTGCTCTGTATAGCTCTATCAGGGGGCGGACATGCTGTTTATAATCTTTGCTCTGTATAGCTCCATCAGGGGGCGGACATGTTGTTTAGAATCTTTGCTCTGTATAGCTCTATCAGGGGGTGGGCATGTTGTTTAGAATCTTTGCTCTGTATAGCTCTATCAGGGGAGGACATGTTGTTTAGAATCTTTGCTCTGTAAAGCTCTATCAGGGGAGGACATGTTGTTTAGAATCTTTGCTCTGTATAGCTCTATCAAGGGGCGGACATGTTGGTTAGAATCTTTGCTCTGTATAGCTCCATCAGGGGGCGGACATGTTGTTTAGAATCTTTGTTCTGTATAGCTCTATCAGGGGGCGGACATGTTGTTTAGAATCTTTGTTCTGTATAGCTCTATCGTGTTGTTTAGAATGTTGAGTCAGATGAAGGAAGATCTGTCCCCTCCCATACATTTACAAAGTAAAGAAGCCTCAATAAGAGGGTTTATTTGTCTCTTTCTTTAAAGCATTTCCATTGGATAATCCAGTTTTTCAACTAAACATAAACAGAAATTGGCCACAGTTGTCCTTTGCTCTGTTTGCAATTCTCAGGTATGAAAGACTAATTATAACACTATATATATATATACTCATGACACCAATGGATTTTCTGGAGACAGAGAGCTAGCAGTCCCATGATATAGTTTATAAAGCTCCTGTAATTCAGGGACGAGGAAACCTTCTTGTGATGACCCCTGATCACAGGATGACCCCTCTCACCCGGTCACACTCCTACGGACAGATGAGACCTGAAAGGGAATTAATTGAGTAATAACAAAAAAATATGGTAAGGGCGAGAGTTTGAGCCGGCATTAATGTCCTCATTCAAATTCTACAGAAGCAGAGACAAATGTTATCTTGATGCAAACACTGTGTGCTTGGCCATCGACCTCTCCCCCTCACATCAATAATGCCATTTACATATAATATTGATTACAAGTCATTATAATCACAAAATGTTAATAAGACCAATTAGTTTCTAATCTGTTGGTGCCCCGGCTGCTCGGTCCTGTTTGCCGATATATAAGGTTACCATGCACTCTCCATATTACATAAAGCAAGCATGTCCCAGGGATAAAGCATCCAAACACAGGAAAAGGCATTAAAAGAATTCCCCGAGGACTGACACACATCGATGGAAAGTCCTCTGCTTGGTATCAGACTTCAGCACCCACTATGCTCAGCCAGCCAGCAAGAGTCTATGGTAGGGCGACCAGTGATCACCGTTACTGGAGGCAACAATTTGATGGAAAATGTATCATAATCCAGTCAAAGTAACACCCACTGCAGAGGGAATATTTTTATAAGGATTTTATCTTTAAAAAGAAATTGGCCACTTCAGATTCAGGGCTTTATTCAGTGGTGTATCTTGGTTTTGTGCTGGCCTAGACAAAATTTTGGAACCCCCCCACCCATGTTACAAACCTACGACATGCACCATCACCTACATTGCACACTCACGACATGCCCCATCACCCACATTGCACACTCACGACATGCCCCATCACCCACATTGCAAAAACACTAAATGCCCCATCACCCCCTTTATGCCACCATCACTCTCATTACACCCCCCCCCCCCACCACCACATCCATTACATACCCCCATCACCCCGATTAATTGGAAGGAGCTAAAGCTTGCTGAACAGTGGGGGAGGGAACGGAAATGTTTGAAGCACCAGAAGTGAGCTTTAGCACCCTCTGGTAAAGTGCCGCCCTTTGGCAAAGTGCCGCCCTTTGGCAAAGTGCCGCCCTTTGGCAAAGTGCCGCCCTTTGGCAAAGTGCCGCCCTTTGGCAAAGTGCCGCCCTAGGCGAGTGCCGCCCTAGGCGAGTGTTTGCCTTGTGGAAGATACACTTCTGGCGTTATTCATAATCAAGGGAATTGAGAAGGGTTTTGAAACGTAAGGCCAAAGGAGCCAAGTTGGAAAAATCCTATCAATTAGGAAAAATATTCCTTTGTCTTACCCTGGACTTAAGTTTGAAATTCCCTTCTCAATTTCCTACAATTCTCTTGTTCATGAATAAAGCCATACAAAATAAATAATAATGTATGCGGATGACATTCAGCTCTAATTCTCCTCCCCATGTCAGCGTATCGGGGCTGATGGTCAATCATCTCTACTTGGATGTCTCATCAATACCTAGACCTTAATCTCTCTAACAGAGTTGACGATATTCCTCCTTCGAGCTCTGTCCTCTGTATTCCTGCCGGCCTCGCCTAAGGAGCTTGGCTCATCTTTATCCCCCACAATCTATTCAGATTGCAGCTGCCAGGCTCATCTTTCCCACTCGCCGCTCCACTCGACTGCTCCTCTCTGCAAAGTTTGCCACTGACTTCCCGTCTGCTCTAGGATGAAATGTAAACATTTATCTTTAACCAAGAAGATTGCAAAAAAAATAACAAAAAAACTATTTGTTGTGTTAATTGTGTTAATTTCACTATAAACCCTCCACTTAATATAAAAATAACAAACATACATAACAGCCGGTAAAACACTAATTATTCCTACTCTCGTTGGTGCCAGTCGGAGCCTAAAAAAAGGTTTTCTAATGTGTGTTTTTTTTACTCGTTTGAGAGACAGAAGAGTAGAAATCATCTTTACAAATTAGAGAAGGTGAACCGGACTCTACAAGAGGAAACCTGACATTAATAAATGTCTTGTGGCAGCGGGGGTCTGTAACAGATGGGAAGGAAAAACATTCAACCTACAACGTCACAGCGGGAAACGGGTTGTAAAACAGCACTAAAAATGAAAATAATCGATGATGTTAATTCTCTAATTCACAAGGAATGTGGCTGTCCTTTAAAGGAAGAAAATAAAAAATAACTTTTCGCAGGAATTAGTATTGTGGACATGAACCCACAGCTCAAATTAATAATAATCCATCAATCTACTGACCTGTTTTATATTGGGCTGTTATGTGTGATTCACTCACTCATGTCGTTGCTTGAAATGTGTTGCTTTATAGTGCGGTGGTGTCATTTTATATCATTTTTTTCTCTTTCATGATGGGAGGAGTCTAGATGTCTAGAAAACTTTCCCAACCCTTTCCCCGATGTGCAGGCAACATTACTGAGGATGTCAGGACACCCCCCCACCTCACTCTTTGGGCCATTTTCCCCTTGCGGAAGTGGACAGACATGCTTACTGTCGCCAGCACATGGGTGGAGAATGGGGAATTCATTTAGACCAGGAGTGGCAGCCATTTCTGGCAGGTTAGATCAGATCTCAGGTGGCTTATGATCATGCTTCTAGTATATGAGTTTCAGACCTGTGTCGTGGGTTGTAGCGGAGACTTGTGAGAATAAAGAGCCACTGGAAACCCTCTTAAAATGACCCTGTCTTAGCAGGATTACAGCAAAAATTAAGAAAATGTGTATTAAAAGAGTCTGTTGCTTAGGGTTAGGGTTAGGGTCACCTTTACATTGTAAACCAATTAATGTGCATATCAAGCCGCAAGGTTATGTCATAATCCGGAGAACACAGTATATAGGTAACTTCCATTAATTATTATTCATACTGTGCAGGGTACAAACTATTTTTGTGTGATAGAGGCCCTTTAAGACCATGTAGGCTCTTGTACCAGCACCTGATGGCAAAGTTAATCTTCCGATTACACCTGGGAGCATTGATGATGCGGAGATCCCCCTCTTCCTTTTCTCCTGGGGGCCGGAAGGAAGACGGTCCTGGGGAGCCCAAATATGGGTGAAGTCGGCAATCAAAAGCGAGATGTGTTCTATTGAAACAGGCAGGGCTATAAAGGGTCTCGAAAGGGTGACCACCTCTGCCCGATGTTACTGGCCACATCAGATCATATGTGACCAGAAGGAAATCAATCAGATCCTTGGTTCGTTAATTGATTACCTGCGGGTCATAGGGGGGAATCCTAGTTCCCAGGTCTGTATGTGAGAAGTTACCTATTCAGACAACACATATACGGAGATCCTGTGACAAATCATGATCTCAGTGTGTCACTTTATATACGATTTACTAGAGAAGACATTACCGTACTAGATGTACTCATGAAAGAGGGAACTGAGGAGGGAATTTCAAACTTAAGTCCAAAGTAGCCGAGCTGGAAACATTCTCCTATTCAGCTGTTTGTCCAACTCGGCTGCTTTGGCCTCAAGTTTGCAATTCCCTTCTCAATTCCCTGCAATGCTCCCTTTCGTGAATAAAGCCTGTAGTGAAAATGAGCTGATGAATCCAGGATCGTTTATCAGTCCTTTCGCCCGTAATACAGAGCACGTATAGAATATCACGCCAAGGACCCATAACTCAATCATAACATGCTCATTAAGCTCACAAACACCTTGAGGCTTGAGCTGCTAAATAATATAAAGCCTACCTAATTATTTAGCGATACTCCTGCCAACACCCTTTCACTGCCAGACACCCCTGTCAATTAGAGCGAATCAGAAACTAGAGCTAATACTGACGTCCAGGCTAATGAAACAGTTTAAACTATTGCCAATACTAATTGGGAGTTTTCCCAATGGTTGGGGGAAGATGTTTGCTGCTACACTAGTTATATCCTGAGCAGGTGGCTGAGGAGAGACAACAGGAAATTGGGAGTGCACAGAGAATTGTCTTCCCCAGTGGTATATACAATGTAAATTTGTGACTGTTAAATAGTGCTTTTCAGAAAATAATTGACAAGGTTTCATAGGGCTACTAAATTACCCCCCCCCCCCCCCTTGGATTAACAAGAGAGGTTATAGTTCTTTCAGGAGAATATGGGTTGAGTGATGGACGAATTAATGTGTATGTGAAAACAGTCCTGATTTGTCCCGCTGGCCTGCCATGCTTGCCTTCTTTCTGGCTTTTCAGGACAGAGATAGATCTGAGTGGGACGGCGGGACTCAGGACCACAATCCCGCGGTCCTGTTTGCATTCTCCGGTATCCGCGACACCAGACAAGGCTTACTGGGCCTGCCCAGCATTGTGCACATGGGCAGTAGCGATCCTGGCTTCAGATGCCAGGATCTAAAGTGGCTGACAGTGTTACCACACATGAGCGGGAGCACTGACACCCCCCTACCTAGACTCTACCTACCCCCGGAGTCCCGATACGCTGGGGGGCAAAGTTGTGAGGTATGGAAATAGCAGGGGGCTTTTAGATCTTCCTTTAACCTGATTCTCAAAAAGCACGTCTGCTCCCCTGGTAGAGTTACACAGAGCAAAGACGACTCAATGATCATTGTCTACACTCAATGCAGTTTTTCAAATCCCTATATGTAGAGAAGGTAGAAGATAAAACGTCCATCGCACCACCAATATACCCTTTGCCTCCAACAACGTCTCCCAGGAGGTGTGTATCTCCTCGTACAAGTGGCATGGAATTATGGGATGCTAAAAATGATCTGTCTTTAAAAATGTCTCCCACCGCCCCTCTCTGTACATAAACACTTATGGAAATAATACAGCATATGGCCATGGGGAGGAGGGTTTGTATCTAAACACGGCAGGGGTAATATAATTAAGGCAGACTCAATCTGCGACTTTGGTGATTGACGAATGAACAGATATCTCAACATCTGCCAGGAATTCATGATCAGAAGATACATTACGGTATAAACCAGACAACACAAACGTATTTATTCAAACAGAACAGAATTTATTTCTTCAAATTGTGCTGCTGGAAGAAATTATAACTGTGATAGCAATAAATGTATTAAGAGTAGAGTTGAGCGGACACCTGGATGTTCGGGTTTGGCGGAACTTCGGAAAAAAGTCCTGGTCCGTGCTCGAACTTGACCCCGAACTTGACCCCGAACCCCATTGAAGTCAATGGGGACACAAACTTTTGGCCACTAAAATGCCTCTCAAAAAGTCCTGGAAAGGGCTAGAGGGCTGCAAAATGAAGTAAAATGTGGGTAAGAGTAGGACAAGTGCCCTGCAAACAAATATGGATGGGGAAATAACTTCAAATAACATAAAATACATACAAATTACAAATACAGCTGAGCCATAAAATAGCACTAGATGGAATCTTTGATTTTAGCTTTGGAAAAACATAAATCTAAATCTAAAGCATGGCTGCCTGGAGGATCAACAGAATTATCCATTTGAGAGAGGGTTGGAGTGCAGGGTATTCTCTTTCAGTTTATACTAAGTGACCCACAGGTTGAGGAGGCGGTGACCGTGGCGGTGTAGGTGGAAGCGGCGCTGGAGGAGGAGGTAGCCATTCGGTCTATAAACCGAATGTCTTTCGGTTTATAGACTTTCGGTTTCTGGAATACATGTAATGCTATTGGCTTTCTATAAACCGCAATAGAGTCCCCATTCATACAAATAGGTTAATTGACCTATTCATATGAATGGGGACTCTATTTCAGCTTATAGAATAGCAATAGCATTACATGTATTACATCTGAGAGTTAAACAGAACCGTCAAATACTGTGCTTACAGCGCACTTTGAAAAATTCTAATAGTTTTGGGTGGTAAATAGTACATTTGCGTCTTTCTTATGAATGGGGACTCTATTTCGGTTTATAGAAAGCCAACAGCATTACATACAATGTAATCGCCGAACTCCAACACAGACATACAGTTAAATGTCCGTGTTCGGGTCCGGGGTCCAAAAATCGTAAAGTTCGGTACGAACCCGAACAGTACGGTTCGGGTTCGCTCAACACTAATTAAGAGTTATTAAACGTTAACAACAAAAATTGGGATTTGAAAGATTCACCTCATTAGCCGGTGACTTAACTTTTGTCCTAGTGAAATGCGATTTAATAAATTAACTTACCTGTGAATCTTCAGCATTTTCTTCTACTCCAGTGCTGACATATTGTGTAATTCCTCTGAGGCTCTGACTTCCTCCTGAATCATGGTCATTCTTCCTAACTCTTCACATTCGCACTTACCTTTCCTTCCCAGCTTACATGGGTGACACACAGGCACACCACTAAGAGAAACTGATGGCCACTCGTGAAATCTAATGAGGCGTTGAAACTTAGACACGATTGCAGAGGAGTGTTTCCGAGATAAGAAGCTAAACTTCAGGTCATCTCGAGTGCAACTCAACAAACTCAACTTTCGCATCGTACTTTACACAATTCAAATGCAACTTGCCGAGGTATCTCCCCAGGCTAGACCAAGATCAGTCATTCTACAGGAAGTCGAGTTCATGAGTTTGGCTGGGGCTGCAACATCCTCACATCCACCAAAATTTTGTGGCCACTTTCCAGTTGCTGGGTGGTACCATCATCACACGATTTAAAGACTCGACCATTACAATAGAAAACAAACAAACAGGTCTCATATGAATAAAGATACCAAGTTACTTGAGACATTTGGCAAAGCTCAGTCACATTGGCAAATCCAATCTTTCCCGGTTACACTTTATTTTATGCAAGCATGCCCCAGACAGCAGGACGAGCAATAACGATAGTGCGATGATTGTTGAAAAACCAGCCGGATGAGTCCCAAGGCTTAATCTCACTTGGAAATTTCAAAAGTCAATCTGAATGTGAGTTATGGACCATGGAGAATTTGTCTTTATGGGTTGGAAGAGGAAATGTTTTTAAAAAAGGGTCTAATCTGGGAGTTTTATTTAATAATTTTTATTTTTTTTAAACAAATTTCTATCTACCGGCCACTTTCACCAATACCCAATCGCTACCTACCAGTCCATTCCACCGAGACCTGATCGCTATTTATCAGCCTCTCCCCCCACGACCCAATCGCTGCCAAACAGACGCTTCCACCAAGACTCAATCGCTACCAACCAGACGCTTCCACCGAGATCCAATCGCTACCAGCTGGCCACTTCCACCAAGACCCAATCGCTACCAGCTGGCCGCTTACACTAAGACCCAATCGCTACCAGCTGTCTGCTTCCACCAAAACCCAATCGCTACTGACTTAATTTATACCCTAAACCCAATTGACAGCATTACTGGTTAATACATTGAAGGGATTTAAATCATGCATGAGAGATTAGCATAAAGCTATATAGATCATAAGATAAAGCCAAGGATGAGAGATGGGCTGATGGTTATCTGCCAACGCGTTCTATGTTTAATCCCCCATCATGGCCCAATGGTAAGTGCCTATTTCAGGCAATTGTGCGGCTGGGAACATTTCAATATGAAGTTCTGTCATATTGTGCATTGCTGTACAGTCTTACACACACAAAACACCCCATGGGTTTAATATAGGAGAAAAGGAACTAGAACAAGTCAAAAATGGCGAGTAGGGCAACCAGGCTATAAATCCTAAAAACCTTCCACCTGTCTTGTTATTGGTAAAATTGAGAGAAATAAACTACATAACAAAGAAGCGAGAAGTATTAATTTAGAGATAAAATAGTCCACATCCTGCTACACTTTGCCCATTATCAGGATAAGACTAATCCTTTATTATTAAAATATAAAAGCTTCCCACCTCTTCATATCTCCCTTATAAATGGGCTTCCATTCATTCCATTTGGAGTATATTGATTATACATAAGTCTTTTTGTCTCTTCATAATGAACTTGTGACGCTCCCTCTCCCCAAACTATTGTTTTCACCTAGTGAGAGCCGAATTCCACGACTGGCATGAACTGCAGATAGAATTAATAAGGTCAAAGTTAATTGCTTTTTGTTTACAGCTGTAATTTGGTGCTTTTTTTAAACACTTTTATTAACGGTGTTGAGTATTTCAAAAGAAATTCTCCCTGTGGATCTGACGTTTAATCTTTTGGAAAAGTAGTTTCGTTTTTTCTTTCTTTTTTTTTTTTTTCTTTTTTATTCATTGTTAAAAAGTTCCAATTAAATCTCAAAATAAATGTAATTGGACCATTAAAGAAACGCTGCTTTCAACTCACCTTTGTTATATGTAGAATGAGTATTAACAGATGTGTTTAATTGTGAAGGAAGGCATTGTACAAACACTGACAATTAGAAAAGGAACGTCGATATAACCTCCAAATCGAATGATAAAAGGGACAAGTCACCTAAACAGGGATTATACTGTGGATGTGGAGCGTTAGACTTGATTTATACATTGGGTTAGTCTATGCAAACTTTACTTTAACTTCTGCTTCCATTATAGATGCACGAGGATAATCTGGCATGTACTAAGCAACGGGTCAAATAAATAAATCACTAACTAAATGGGAGAATGTGTCCAACTTTGCTAATTGGCCGTAAGTTTGAAATCCCCTTCTCAGTTCCCTGCCGTTCTCTATCATGAATAAAGTCTGATGTGTTGTTATCTCCTGTGACTTGGTATTTAAATGAGTAATTTGCATATCAAGGGACAAGGTGATGTCATACACAAGAGACACCACAAACACATGTTTCTTTGAATCTACACGTTTGCTGCAATGCTGCCAACACAATGCATAGATCACTTGTATTTTCTACATTAACGTAACACTCAGCAATGACGTATACTTCTGCTCGTTCCTGCGTTGTTCCATATCATCATTACTTGTGGTCCGTGTCATCTAAGGGGTTTTCAGCTATGATTTTTAAGCCCCTTCCATCCATAAATTTGCACTATGTAGAGGTTTTCTACGTTATCCATGTGGTATATACCTTACTGCTATCAATTCTAAGATTTACTTTTGGCCCACGTTACCTAAGGGCCGCGTCACTGCATAACTGCTCCTTTCCATACGTTATTAGGTTTAACTCTTTGTGTGCTCTGTGAGGGCAGTCAGCCTGCTTATCCGTCCTTTCCTGCCAGATTAAATGTGCCTGTAGTCTCGTGCTGATGACATCACCTGTGGCTTGATATGCAAATGAACTCATTTTCAATAGGAACTGTGTAATTTGCATATCAAGCCACAGTGATGTCATAAGCAGGAGCCCTCAAACACTCACAACCCGTATATATTTGGCGCATGTTCTGCTGACACAATGTTTACATCATTTTCCACTCTACATTCACAGTATAAGTAACGATTAGTTTGGCAAGGTCCCGTTTACTAAATATATAGAGTGGACAGAACATAGGGATTATGTATATGGGGCAAAGTTGTAAAAAGTGCTCCAAACGGCAGAAACATTCCGTTAGTTTCCATGGTGACTGCTGAACATTCCGTTGGTCTCCATGGTGACTGCTGAACATTCCGTTGGTCTCCATGGTGACTGCTGAACATTCCGTTGGTCTCCATGGTGACTGCTGAACATTCCGTTGGTCTCCATGGTGACTGCTGAACATTCCGTTGGTCTCCATGGTGACTGCAGAACATTCCGTTGGTCTCCATGGTGACTGCAGAACATTCCCCCCCCCCCCCCCCCCCCAGTAACTGGATGGAGACAAGATATCTGCCTCACATTGAACTCACTCCTAAAATCTCATTCAGAATAGAATCCAGGCAGTGTAGGTCTCTGCAAGCACCATCAGCGGTAATACCTCATCTCAATGCATACAGTGTTAACATGCTTATTCCTGCCCATAAACATCATCATTTAGAAATCTCATTTTCAGATTGGATCCCCGCGCATTCCGCCTCCTCTGTAATACAATCGTCAGTGCAGATTACAATATCACCTTTATTCGTGAAATGGGAAAGCGCTGGTGTCAATGCCGTGGGGCTTGATGGCATGTTCATTTGTTAATGTGATAAGCGATCGCATCTCACTCCCAGTGATTTGAGGAGTTGGAATATGCGTTTTTCATGGCTATTAAAGCCCGCGTACGGCGGCGTACCCCATCCTATTCACATCCCCATCACACAGCATTAATATTGCATCAGACGGATGTAGATCACTTGCTCGTTCTTAATTGGTACTTACACCTCTGGTGAAATTACTGATTGATTTGAAGTTTAAATTAAGTCATTTATTATCATGGCTAAAGCCCTGAATACAAAGTAGTTTAAAAAAAGGACCATCATTAAGGGATTGATAGGTCTGACTGCAAAAAATACCATATGCTGCAAAACCACCTTCCCACTAATATATTTATATATATATATATATATATATATATATATATTATATATATATATATATATGAGCGAGTCTGGCGTCTCCCGTTTATGACATCGGTGGCTTGATATGCAAATTAACCGCTTTCCAACGGGAAATGTAATTTGCATATCAAGTGAGAAAGTGATCCACCAGATATTTAGACCCTCCGTCTATTCATCCACCAACACAATGCACAGATCCATTGTTTTTACCCGCTATGTTCAGAGTAAAACATTGTCTATGTCCATCGTCTATGGCAAAACATGTGCAGTGTACACGTATGTATGCTTCATGTTGGGAAATGGATCAGTCGCCTTTAAAAGCTCATGCTTTGTAAAACTTAATATATTGCTTGAGGCAGTTATGTTTAGGGACTGTTAAGTCTTGAGCCTTGTGTGGCAAATCCTGCATAATTGTTTGCACGCCTTCCCTCTCCTCGTTCTAGTTTTGGAAGCTATTACAGTGCTGCACCCGAAAGCCTGTGAACGAATGGATGGCAATGACCACTGGGGTGTAAACTGGTGCCCCAGCAGACTGGCAGGGGTATCAATGTATTGATACTATATACATACTATATGTATCAGTAGGAAACCTGCACGTTTTGAAATAATTCACACAAACAAAAACTAAAAATTCAGACATCTTTAATGGAAAAATAGGAATTTGTATTAAAAAACAATTCTGAATACAAAGTTGGAGTTTGACTTCAGCAATGTCTGGGGTAATAATAAGGACTGAAAGAAGAGTTAGCAGCAGATCATATAAAAACACACAATTCACAAAACTCCTACGTGTCATGTTTTATTACTTTAAATTTAAACTTGTCAGCGTAAAACACTACACTTCTAAACCAGGAACGCGTCAGGTGAACTCCTGCTCAACTGAACATATGGGCACCAAATACATCAAGAGATACTGATCTGGAATGGTCCTCTACCAAGATAGCCTCCAGAACTGATGCGTACATCTGCCCGTCCCCAGATGTGGTCAATGGCATCCCACAATGCCTAGCTAGCGAGCCAGCGTGCTAAGCATTGTGGGATGTGGCGGCCGGTGGATGTGCACATATTTTCTGGTATCGAGTGTATTTTACGGCTTTGACTGTAGGATTAAGGGAGCCGCCAAACCAAAATTTAGCCCATACTTTCAACAAAGCGATACCATGACTGGTACATTTTTTTAATTCGGGGATGTTTATCAGTCAGCTGTTTGAGGACTACATCCTCATAATCCCCTGCCAGACTATTCTCTGCTGGATCATGGGAAATTTAGACCACCAGAGCTGCAGTCTGACACCAGTGTTACCCGAATGTCTTAACGGTCTCATACACAAGACAAATTCAGTCTCTCTAGAGACATCTCGGAGACTAGTTTCATTGATCCGTTCTTTTAATGCTGTTTTTTGGTTTGTACATTGTAACAAGTGGTATTATACTAACGTTCTGCAAGTTATATGCAATTTATGATCAAAAACTTCCTTTTCAGCAGTGACTAAATGACTGGTACTGTATCACTGCCACATGCTTGGTGTAGTGATTTGGATCTAAAAGACGGAGGGATGGAGAGAAAAAAAAATATGAAATAAGGATTTGCTTGTATTAATCGGTAATTGTGGGAAAAGCCATAAACTGATTATATATATACATAGATACATATATATACACCATAAGAAGTCCTCTCATTTACAATAAAAAAAAAAAACAATTGCTATAACCCAATTGTGACTAATGGGCAACATTGAAGATAAAGTCTCTGTATCAGTCTTAACCCATTTTAGTGGCAGAGGGAGGGGCCAAAACAATTACTCCGCCCACTGGCACTAACCGGTACAAATGCAACGTGGGATTTGGCCAAAATCAGGAAACCTCTAACTTCATTCAAAAAAACAAAAAAGCTAAAATCAATAATGGAGACAAAAAATAAAACCCACCTTGTTACAGTAACTGCATCAGTTTGGTCACGGATCTGAACCCCCCAAGCTACATCCTGTCTGATGTGTCTTTACAGAGGTGCTTTGATTCCCTTACAAAACAGGGCACAGCGTTCGTAGTCATTTCACCTAATGATTAGTCACAGATTAGTGGACAAAGCCCGCATCCAGAAGTTCTGTTTTGGCACAATATTAAAGTCCGTTAAATGGTGTGGCTTGCCTACAAAGTCTTCTTTATTTTGGGAGAGGCGAGCGATCTCTGCACAGGTTTCTGTGCAAGGCTTGAAGGAACGCAGAGTTTTTCAGCATCTGATTTCCCGGATCCCGCAGGTTTCAACCTGGAGCTGGAAGCTGCTGGCTGCTTGATGATTTCCAGGGTGCGTCGGAGGCTGGTGACAGGGGCCTTTCCACCTGCGAGGGGCTACAAAGGTTGCAGAACAGTCAGGGGACCTTATAAAATCTCTACAAAGAGTTTAAAATAAAAATTATTAAAATCTGGCAGGAAGAACGATGAAAAAAAACCTTCCATAACAGCTGTATAACTGTTCTAAAGATTCAGTCACCTGGACAATGTATTATTGGGAGAAAGAAATAAAACGTGTTCTATACATTGGTTTAATCTAAGCATTTGCCGTCAATCTGGCTAGCAGGTATAGACTGCTTTTATTCTCTGCATTTACAGAGCAAGCTAGGCTTCACCAAGGAGGGCCATTGCCAGGTATGGAGTGGGGCAGCACACTTACGGCACTACAGTCTTTAAGATTTGGGCTTTTCTTCTTTACCATCCCATTGGGCACAGGGCAGGAAGGCAGCACTTTTTTCTGTTGCATCTAAAATATATAAAAAGAGGAGGAATGTGCAAAGGGGTAAGCATTGGCAGAATTCTCAGTGTTGGGAATCCTAGATCTGCATTGGATAAGTATAATCTATGAAAACTAAGAAACTGAATCTGAACAAAGGGCTTAACGCCTGGTACAACTTTAGGAATATTGAGACTGAAAATCCCCGGCTTGTTCTTATAACCTTCACTGCTTGTCTATTAGTCTCATAGGGTGAAGGGGAAGAGGTCCCTGGGTGATCCAAAGTTCTCAATCCTAAAAGACATCGGAAGGAGATTCCGATTAGTAGTTTTAGACTAGAAGAAATTCTCTGCCAGACTGCATGCTGCAACTCCTATAATCCTCAAGCATCTCAGAAGTTCTAAGGGAGCTCCAGTGCCGTCTGAGAGGGAGGGGTACAGCACAGGAAATAAGGATTGGATTGTTTGTTTTGCACTGGTTTCCATTGAGACTGCTCCGCTTTCAGAATAGAGACTTAATAACCCACGTTATGTTTAGGAGGGGTCTATGGTACTGGAAGGAACCTGCATTAATGTTTACCGGTTTTGTAGGACTGGGGGATTTAGTGCTGCTGTGGACTCCAATGCTGCTCTTGGGACGGTTTCTCTCCTGTGCTGGGGGGAGGCTACCGGCCCGGGGCTCAGACATGCCATTAGACTCCCCATTCAAGAAGTCGTCTTCATCCAGGCCCATGTGGTCCTTCCATTCATTCATCATCTCTATGACATTGGACGGTCTGTGCATGATGTACTTCTCGCCCTACAGAGTGAATACGTTTAAAGATAGTCATACAGAAGAGTTTGGCTTTTCCAGCAGGGGATCTTCATAAAATATCACTTTACATAGAATGTGAAAGATTGCATCAAGTCTAGACTTAAGTAGAAATGTTTCAGTGTAATAAAATAACTTATGGAGTCCTCCTTACTCCTTTACAGCTCAATCAGGGGCGGACATGTTTAGGTTCTTGGGTCAGACCTTCCATCATCTTCATTAGAATCAGACGTATCAGACCCAAGATTCTAAACATGTCCGCCCCCTGATCTAGCTATAAAAAGAGCAAAGAGGACTCAATAAAGGAAGTTTGAAAGATTGCATGGAGTCTAGACTTAAATAGAAATACATTACTGTAGTAATTAAGGCGGTAGTCATTTTTTTGCAGACAGTTTACTTTAAATGGGTCAAAAAAACCTGACAAAGTGGCAAAAATTATACTGTGCTTTACTTGCATAAAAACGCAGGCAACGAAAACTTACAGTTATCCAAGGACTGTCGAGGAGCTCGTGTGCAGTCATTCTGTAAGCAGGGTCAACTTTCAAGAGTCTCTGAAGTACATCTTTGGCTAAAACCAAAACAAAAGTGACATTTCTAAATTCTCTCTGCAGGAACATTATGGCCAAGGCAGCCAGAAGAGGCTGGTCTAACCCATCCCCATTCATCGTAGGCAATATTATTGAAAGATTGCATCAGGTGTAAGCTTAAACAAAAGAATACACATAAAGCACCTTACTGAGCCCACTTTGCTCTGTATAGCTCAATCACAGGCAGCCATGTTTAGAATTTTGTGTTCGATCTTCCTTTATCAGACTCAAGATGTCTGCCCTCTGATAAAGCTAAGCAGAGAAAAGACAGAATAAGGTCCTTTATTTGTATTCATTAAAGCATTTCAATTTAAAATCTACATGGAATACATTTGTTGCCAACAGTTGTCGTTTAAAAAAATAAAAAATAAAAAAAAGATTGGCCGCTATTCCTTTAAGACCCGAAGGACTCTTGGGAAATACCAATATGACATATTCTAAAGGTAAAAACACCCTTGCAAATTACACAATGAAAAGAGATAAATTCACGTTGCGGCCTTCTAGCCCCCCTTCAACTGCAGTTAATGTAAAAGCAAACTTTTCTTGTTTGTTTAATAAATAGAGGAATTTTTAAAGTGAAGAAAGAAAGAAAAAAAAAAAAAAAAAACTAAGCGAACAAAAATCCAACAACAAAAACACTGAGCCGGACATGACATGGCCCTAAATGCTTCAGTTTAGATCAACACGAGAGTAACAAACAAAAGCCCCCTCTGAGGAGTGCATTAGAAGCGAGGGTCTGGGTTTAAAACGTTAAGCCCATGCAGCTATCCCAAAGTGTTTCCAAAATCATATAAGACAATTGAGCCCAGGCTGTTCATTGTGTAGATGGCGGGCTAATGAAATCAATCAATATCAAACCCTTTACTAAAGTAAAGTTGCTTGTAATGGGAACACAATAAGCTGACACTAGCCTGGCGTGCCGGCTGCTAAAAGCCCTTTTATTTCAGAGTAGCTCTGATGTTCCTGGGGTACATTGTGTGGCAGGCATTCTCATAGCCATTAAAAAGACACTTTCAATGGGAGCCGTGCTGATCTTTAAATCGCACGCAGAAATGTTGCGTGTTGGGGGTGGGTTTTTTTTAGCCTGTGCTGAGCACTTACCAGCGTCGCTAACCGTTTGCCACACTTCGTCAGAAAAGTTCAGCACTCCTTTTTTTATCACTTCGAAAAGTCGGTCTTCAGAGTTGGCCATGAATGGAAAGTTACCGCAGAATCTACAGCGAGGACACATTGGGGGTTACAAGACAATGCAGAGGTAACGCACAGGCATTAAACAAACTATGAAATCTCTATAGGAAAAAATAGGAAATTCGTTTAATTACCACCTGTTTTGTTGCAGTAAGAGAGAAAAAAGCCACCAGAGTGTCTCCTACTTATGACATCACCTTGTGGCTTGATATGCAAATGACTTATTTATTATAGTTCTATCGGATACCAAGCAAGAAATGTCAGAAGCAGGAGGAGCCTTATTTCTCCTGCTTTATACAATGTGTTTAGCATTTGATTCATTCTGCATCCTACATACGCAGTATAAGCAGTGTTTGGGTTGGCCACCATGGATTAGCCGGGAAAGTAACCAATGACAGGATCAGCTTTGCCTGGCTATACTCCATGGTGGCATCACACACCCATACTGTATGACAGACTGACGTGTTGGATTTGTTAGGGGGTATACATGTTACCCCAACAGCCCCCTGGTTCTTTGGGGTTTCATTATCCAAGAGGGATAATGAAACACATACACCATGCTGCCACGACACTCACGTAACATAGACTAACAAGATAACCATGAACAGTAGTTATCCCTAGTCTTGGTATTAACTGGAAGGTACTTTTGACCGTATATGTAATTTTATCCCCTAACCAGGAGCCTCCATGCTTCCTTGGGAACCAGGCAGTCAGGTCAGCGGCTGGCTCTGACCTAGCAGAGACCTTAAACTGGTCCCCTCTACTGATCCCATGCGACAACAAGGATCTCACAAGCAGACAGAACCCCCCACTCCATGCGGACATGGTTAGCACATGCCAGCCCCAGACCAGTGTCTGGTGCACGGATTAACATACAGCGAGTTTACTTTGGAGAATTCCCTACAAGGAAGCAAGCGTTAAAATAAAGTTTAAATTGTCCTTTAAAGTATGGATTATTAAATTCAGCTCTGACTATTCAATTAAAAGGGATAAGTATTATGTGCGCTGCCGTTCTGTAGCTTTCGTAACTTTATAGACTAATAAATGCTTAAGAAAAAAAAATGTAACGTTCCAGCATTCAATTATATTACTCTGTATTATGCAATTATAATAACTTGGCATTACATAATGATAGCCATCAAAATGCAAATGTCTGTTTTTGTTTTGTGACTGTATAAAAGATATTATAGGGTGAATAATGAAACATTACACACACCAAAAATGGAAATTACAGACAATCTGCATCCTAAATAAAACATTACATATTGCCCCGATTCATTTTATCAGATGCATAGATTTAAAATGGCAGTTATAGAAATACTGACACAACAGAGCAATCCCAAATTAAATTCCAAAACATTTCTATCATTCTTGGCTGCCGGAGGCTTTAACAAGAAAAAACTAGTAATTTCCAAATGCTGATGTATATACCAATCTGTGATTTTCTACAGAGGTGATAATTGAAGTTATTTGTCAGAGGAAGGGTATTCATTCTGGAAGCACTGTGTCGTACAGGTAGATGCACTTTGCTAGTTTATATTTAACAGGGACGTGTCTACTTACAGCATGTACATAATCACTCCCGCACTCCAAATGTCACACTGCTGGCTGTAATCATGGGCATTGATAATCTCAGGAGCTGCCATCCAAGCAGAAATAGTCATATTAATAATATAAAAGAAACACTTATACATGCTTAAACACACCGAGCACAGAGTGCTGATGGGGTGTAACTTATTCCCCGACGAGGACAGCAGATGTTTAAATGAATTATGTACAGGCTTTGGTGATTTATTTTTCACTCTTAGATTCTTGAGAATTTGCTGAATATGTAGATGATCAGTACATTTAATTATTCGAAAAGTGTGTTCTAAGCAGATGGGGGGAGGCAATGCAAGAAATTTTAAAAAATCATTTTTTAGCTGCCGATATGGAAGATGCCATCAAGAAACGCAGATTAAGAACTCAAAAAACAAGACTTATTAGCAACTTCCTCTATTTTGTGACTGCAAGAGAGTCTGGGACAGCGCTGAAATCTCCGTGAACATATTAGAGAGATTTGAATACGGACATAAAGCATGTAACAGCTAGTGGCAAAAAATGCAATCAACTTTATTTGAAAAATTGCATCAATCATAGGAATTTTAAACAAAATGCTTTAATGAAAGAATGCAAAATACAGTAACCCTTTTGGCTTTTATTGGCTTGTTGAATCTGATGAATGAATCTGACCCAAGATGTCCGCCCCCTAGTGCTATACAAGGAAAGAGGGCCCAATAAAGTGATTTACTTGTATTCTTTCATTAAAGCGTTTCTATTTAAAATGCCAACACTGGGTAAAAGTGTAAAGGAGAGTTGTATTTTAAGTACAGAGTTTACAATGCAGGTTTCATGATCAATATGCTGCAGATAAGCGGGGGAACATGTTTCTAGTTCTTACCCATGTAGCTAGGAGTGCCGCAAGTTGCCTGCAACATGTTCTCGCTTCCAACGCCTCCCTTCTGCACAGCTAAACCAAAGTCCGTTACCTGCAGGAAACAAAGATGGCTTGTCAGCGAGATCACCGACTTGAGCTAGTGATCACGTGCAAAATGGCAGGCACAGAAACTAAAGCGTCATATACTGGGCATGCATTTTCAGCCTGATACAACCTGTACTTTTTGCAATACGGATGTGCCCAGCTATCTGTATGCGAGAGCAGGAGCTAAAGTGATTTTTTAAAAATGACTGCATCCTTTCACTAAACTTTCTGTACTTTTGTGGGCATCACTGCTTAAGAGATTTAAATAAAGTCTCCAATTGCAATTTATAGGTCTAATGACTGCATCTGAGCACAGCAGAGAATCCGGAGTGAACGCGAACTTCCATCTTTTCCAGGATGGTCCTACTTCCATGTATGCGCCAACCCCATTAAACCAGCAGAGACCCCCATTAAACCAGCAGAGACCATGTTCATTAATCATGCTTCCATAGCTCATTAAAGATGTGAGAATCGCACCTTGATATCAAGCAGCATCTCCTCACCCTCTGTGCGGTCACTTTTCACCAAAATGTTTTCCAATTTCAAATCCCTGTGGACGATATCTGCACAAACAAAGTAAATAAAATAAATACAAACATATAACTAGAAGACTACCTAGTCATGGACCTCAGTCATTACTTATATATATCTATAGATACAGGGATCTATCACTGGACGAGCAGCGAGTGACAGTGCGAGGGCAAGCTTCCTAGTGAAACATGTCAGGTGCCAGTCAGATAAACTGGTTTTGGTCTTACAAAGCCCATATAAATGTTATCCCCATAGATCACCATCTTCTGTATCAGCAGCCAATTCCCGCACAAGGTGCCAATATTTCTTCACCTGCATAGCAAACAATGAGGTCCCTGGAGTAACCGGTCAGTAAAAGTTACCTTTTTTATGAAGATAGCCAATTGCCGATGCCAAACTGTGAATAACGTGCTTGGTTTCAGTTTCTGAAAAACGCTGTTTGCGCTGTAATATTTCCCGGAGCTCCCCGTTTTCACACAATTCCATCACCAGGTAAACCCCCTGGATATAATTAAACATTAACATGGTTATTGGACAGAACATATACCAAGTCTTTACAAGAAAAGTCCACGATACAGGTTACTCTCTAACATAAACTGTATTTACATAGACACCGGAACACAAACATATTGTTAATCAGATGCAATCGTTAAGCTTTCAATAATTAAAAAAAAAAAAAAAAAAAGGCAAAACCCACCCAGAGGAAGGTCACAAGGCCGTCATTTGACTTTTCTTTGTATGCCATCGAGCTGAGAATTATTGAGGACATTGCCTGTGCAGCTTTATTGTACAATGTGATAGATTTCAACAAACCTGATAATGGTACATCTTAAATCCATGCAATCAATACTGCCCACCCCACCCCACCCCTTTCAACATGGCTTGTTTTAGCTGCACTGTGGAATACAGTGTATAAAGCGGAAACTGACCTTGGGGGTTTCAAATACTTCTTCCAGGTGAATGATGTGCTCGTGGTTTACAATTTTGAGGATAGTCACCTCTCGTTCCAGGAGTTTGACAGCAGAACTTCCAGCCTTAAAAGTATAAAAATGAATTAGCAAGTTTTCTGGTGCCTGTGATTCTGCCAAACGACATCACATCCAGAGTCTGGAATATGTAACATCGCTGCAAATCGAGTGCAGGTAATTCTGTAAATACATTCCTTTGTTATCCGAGTGCGCTATTTAAACCATGTATCCTCAATAACTAGCTTAGCATGCTGGGTAATCCACACCCAGCATAGACATCCTGCACAGCACAAACTCACTCAGACTTATTAAAAAGAGTCATTTCTAGGGTGTTTCATAAAAATTGCAGGTCATTTTGCAACTGGTCAAGACTTGTTGCCTACGAGTCGTGAGGACTGTGGGGGACAATCGCTTGCACACAGGATCACTCGTGCCATCAGTGCGAGGGACATGTAAACCAGAAGAGTGAGGCAGTCAGAGAAGGCAGCGTGTGAAGGAGTGCAGAGATCTGTCCTCAGGGGGGAGTCCCTGCAACTCTTCTACGTATCAGACTTTACCTTTTCACGGTTGACTTTTTTAATGGCCCATTTCTTCCCAGTGTTCTTGTTTGTGACTTCAATCACTACCCCAAAGCTGCCTTGTCCCAACTTCTTCCCAAATGTGTAGATTTGCTGGGGGGGGGGGGAATGCAGTATTTTAGACACAAAATTACTTCCAAAAACGCAAACTCCATCATTTTGTTTCTCCTCGGTCTCCAGTAAGCAAAGCATATTGAGGAGATCAGGTCACAATCCTATTGTCCCCTTAATGATATGTTATTAGTGCCATTACTCATATTCACATGCCTAACGTGGTCTGACACAGTAACCGTCACAAGAACCTGCTGTCAGCTTGGAGGATAAAGGATCTTTCTTTACATGGGGCCAAATTGTACATACAATGTTTGCCAACTGGCTGAAAGATTCTCAGTAGTACCAAGAGGGTCTCCTGTCTGGAGCCATAGCAGAGTAAGGGCTTCATCCATGAAGAAGGTAACAGAATTTCCAAATTAAAGGCCAAAAATAGTTTGAATTATAGCTGAATTTTTCCAACTCTACTTTGGCCTGAAGCTTACAGTTCCTTCCCATGAATAAAGCCCTAAGACAATGGGGGGGGGGGGGGTATTTTTAAATAATTGGATTTTCTAGTTACCCCATGCTTGCGCATTTAAATGGGTAGCCCCTTTAGCGCTAGAAAAATTATTTTACCAGTGTCTACTTCCTCCTGGTTAGAAACTACACCTTAATGTCATTTTATAGCTTTTCTTTTGCAGGATATCTACACGGGATGGCTTTAGAGGGAGGACCAGGACTCTGTATACTGGCTCTCGTTTTCTATTGAGCTAGTTGCGAATTCTTAGTAGAGTAATATTTAAACAGGATTTTTTATTTTTTTTAATCAAATGAAACATCCATAGTTTGAAAGAAAATGTAACAAAAACTGCTTTAGAAATCAGACATTCAGGCTTGTCCAGTTTAAAAACAATCTAGCACATTAAAGGGATTCAGCCTAAACATTGCTCAAACTGACAAACAAAAACTAATACAAAAAGTATATATACACATGGTATTAGCACAATTTCAGCAAATGGATAAGAGAAATGTATTAAAGATCTGGGTTTTCCCGCAGCGGCTTGATATGCAAACAAACCAATTTTCAATGGGAACTGTGTGATTTGCATATCAAGCCACAGGTGATGTCATAAGATGGAGACACCACAGATATTTCTCTTCTATTCGTTTGCTGCAGTCCCTTTAAAGTTAAGGAAAGAAACTCAATTTCCCCATGTTTGTCCCCAATTAATCCCACGACAGACAGGTTCCGAACACCGAGCTCGGACCTGGATTGCAGCTTCGTCATCGACCCGTGTGTGCGGTACTTTGTCCTCCGCGATAGTGCTGTGGGGCCAATAGGACTTGACTTTCCTAAAACCATCACTCCCATGTGAATTCAGCATCTAGAATGGAAAGGAAAGCCAGTGAAGATACTGCTTTAAAACGGGGCACAATTTAAAAAAAAAAAACAAACAAAAAAAAAAACAAATGCTACAGGAATGATCCAGTAACTGCCCCAGAAAGACTTTACATACATAACTCTGTACACTGTGTTAGGAAAGCCGTGAATCTCTCAAGAAATGATAGGAATTACACATTACTCCATGTACCGTTAAAAAGACTTTAGAGGATCTTTCCAAAAGTATTTTCACCCCACATCGCCTTAGAGATATTCCGAGTTAGAGGACAGACCTGGACATGTTGTGCATTATAATTATGTACATTAGACTATAGTGATTTAGATTTTGCCCATAAAAGTACCACATACCATATGGACAGCTCAGTCTGCTACAATAACTCTGCACAATAATAAAAAAAAAAATACAACAAACTCTATAAAATGAATGATATAGAGTCCTGACACAAGTAAAGTATAATAAAGTGACATGATATATTATAAATCATAGTGACCTAGGATGTGTATATTGGCAAAGAAAAAGTAAGGGGCCCCAACAGCAGGGAATGTAGTAACCATATCAAATAAATAAAATTATAATATATATATATATATTATGTTTTAATACAAACTCACAAAGTAAAAAACAAAAACCCCCAAACTGTACACTTATCTGAGCCGTAATCTAGTTTCCTCTGACCCAAGATTTCTGCCCTGCCGTAGAGTTATACTGAGCAAAGAGGGCTCAATAAACACTTTACGTGTATTCTTTCATTAAAGCATTTCAATTTAAAATGCCTGCACTTAATCTTTAATCTTTCAATTAAATAAAAGCTAATTTTTGTCACCAGTTGATTAGTCTGATAAAAAATTAGAAACCGTGACCGGGTTGTTCCTATAACTCACTACCAAGCAACCAAGTCAGGATTTCTAGGTGCCCACAAGAAAAGGTAAATACATCCATTTGGAGCACAGGGGAATTCAGCATTCTTTTTTAGCAACGAATATTTGCAAATCGTAAACTTTGGTTTTTAACACACCATATGTCAGGTTTTTGTTCCCAGCCTAGTGATTTACATCAGACCAATGTCCCAGGAAGAACCAAATGAGATTTTATACCACACTATGAAAAACTTGCATGCAACATTACCCAGGAGATAAAAACTCCCGTTTTTAAAGCCTGCTCCACGTAGTTTCACCAAAAGGTCAGGCTACTAAACTGGTTCATGGCTTGAAGGATAAATATATATATATATATTACCAGGAAGGGTTAAAGGATCTCGAGATGTATGGCTTTGAAAAAAAAGACGAGAGAAGGGAAATGATCAGAACATTTAAAAACATTAAAACTTTTTGAAAAAATAAAGAGGCAAATGGTGTAAATACATTGTACTTAGAGGAGCAAAGATTTATCGGGTTAATATCAATATTCCCGAGAGGATAGTGGATGTATGGAATAGTCTTCCAGTAGAAGTGGTAGAGGTTAATACAGTGAAGGAGTTTAAGCATGCATGGGATAGGTATACGGCTATCCTAGATATAAGATAAGGTCAGGGACTAATGAAAGTATTGCTTTACTGAGAGGGTAGTGGATGTATGGAATAGTCTTCCAGTAGAAGTGGTAGAGGTTAATACAGTGAAGGAGTTTAAGCATGCATGGGATAGGTATAAGGCTATCCTAGATATAAGATAAGGCCAGGGACTAATGAAAGTATTACATTACTGAGAGGGTAGTGGATGTATGGAATAGTCTTCCAATAGAAGTGGTAGAGGCTAATACAGTGAAGGAGTTTAAGCA
The DNA here is from genome assembly GCA_036172795.1 of Pelodytes ibericus. Taxonomy (NCBI): domain Eukaryota; kingdom Metazoa; phylum Chordata; class Amphibia; order Anura; family Pelodytidae; genus Pelodytes; species Pelodytes ibericus. The sequence goes on along the minus strand of CM069863.1, from coordinate 3,879,576 downwards.
TGCATGGGATAGGTATAAGGCTATCCTAGATATAAGATAAGGACAGGGTCTAATGATAGTATTACTTTACTGAGAGGGTAGTGGATGTATGGAATAGTCTTCCAGTAGAAGTGGTAGAGGTTAATACAGTGAAGGAGTTTAAGCATGCATGGGATAGGTATCAGGCTATCCTAGATATAAGATAAGGCCAGGGACTAATGAAAGTATTACTTTACTGAGAGGGTAGTGGATGCATGGAATAGTCTTCCAGTAGAAGTGGTAGAGGTTAATACAGTGAAGGAGTTTAAGCATGCATGGGATAGGTATAAGGCTATCCTAGATATAAGATAAGGTCAGGGACTAATGAAAGTATTACATTACTGAGAGGGTAGTGGATGCATGGAATAGTCTTCCAGTAGAAGTGGTAGAGGTTAATACAGTGAAGGAGTTTAAGCATGCATGGGATAGGTATAAGGCTATCCTAGATATAAGATAAGGTCAGGGACTAATGAAAGTATTACATTACTGAGAGGGTAGTGCGTGCATGGAATAGTCTTCCAGTAGAAGTGGTAGAGGTTAATACAGTGAAGGAGTTTAAGCATGCATGGGATAGGTATAAGGCTATCCTAGATATAAGATAAGGTCAGGGACTAATGAAAGTATTACATTACTGAGAGGGTAGTGGATGCATGGAATAGTCTTCCAGTAGAAGTGGTAGAGGTTAATACAGTGAAGGAGTTTAAGCATGCATGGGATAGGTATAAGGCTATCCTAGATATAAGATAAGGCCAGGGACTAATGAAAGTATTACATTACTGAGAGGGTAGTGGATGCATGGAATAGTCTTCCAGTAGAAGTGGTAGAGGTTAATACAGTGAAGGAGTTTAAGCATGCATGGGATAGGTATAAGGCTATCCTAGATATAAGATAAGGTCAGGGACTAATGAAAGTATTACATTACTGAGAGGGTAGTGGATGCATGGAATAGTCTTCCAGTAGAAGTAGTAGAGGTTAATACAGTGAAGGAGTTTAAGCATGCGTGGGATAGGTATAAGGCTATCCTAGATATAAGATAAGGTCATAGACTAATGAAAGTATTACAGTACTGAGAGGGTAGTGGATGCATGGAATAGTCTTCCAGTAGAAGTGGTAGAGGTTAATACAGTGAAGGAGTTTAAGCATGCATGGGATAGGTATAAGGCTATCCTAGATATAAGATAAGGCCAGGGACTAATGAAAGTATTACTTTACTGAGAGGGTAGTGGATGTATACGAATATGTATATGAATAGTCTTCCAGTAGAAGTGGTAGAGGTTAATACAGGGAAGGCGTTTAAGCATGTGTATCTATGCTAGATACAAGATGAGGCCAGGGACTAATGAGAGTTGGGCAGACTAGATGGGCTGAATGGTTCTTATCTGCCAGTGACAGTCTATGTTGTTACATTTCAAATGAGAATCTAGCCAAAAAAAGTGCAACATGCATGATCTATATATTGCCACAAGGTGGCAGCAACACTCCAGATGACAAGACAAGCCCTGTAGATATTTAAACAAGTGAAAAGATATTGGTAGGTTATAAAATAAATACTTTTCTAGAAAAAGATCAGATTCTAGATCCATGCAATGACATGACACTATTAGCGTGCTACAGGCTGCCATTATAACAAGTCTACAGGGATTTTGGAGCCGGCACATTTTGCTCCACACTGGCTGCTTCAGGTTATCTGGCCAGAGTTTCCTTAAAAAAAAAAACCGTCTCAAGTCTTCAACACAAGATAAATTTATATACTGAACCCCTTAACCCTTATGGACGTATCCATATGTCCTGCAAAGCATATATAGATGCCCTGTGTTCTAATGTAGCATGCACTCCCGGCAGTTGGCGTTGGAGGCTGCCTCAGGTTCCGAGGCAGACCACTATACACAATTTAATTGCTCACCGCAATTTGCCATGGCACTACTTGTCCCATGATGAAAGCCTCAAGGCTGACTGTGTATCATGGGAGATGTAGTTTCCTGCCATCTGCAATGCCAAATGGTAGCCAGGACTGATCTAAGGTCTTAGATAACGTCCATGGGATTAAGCCATCAATTTGCAACACATGGCGAGGCCATGAACAGACATTACATTTATATAGCGCTAGATATATTAGAGTCACGCTTGGTACAGAGCAGAGGAATTACATAGGACATTAGACAAACAGTGACTGATCCAGCACCCAGATTACATTCTTGCACTAGACTTCCCTGGTGTTTAGTAGAGGGCAGCTGCCCAGACGCACAGGTACCCTTTAAGGCTGACTCTAGGGGTGCACTAGGTACGACACCCCTGGTGTAGAGGCATCATTAAAACAAACCCTTTTCTCTGCTCCTCCAAGTCGCACATACAGATAACTGACCTGAGCAGAAAAATCCAGTCCTGTGACAGACGTCAGCGGGAGATCTTAGATTACCTTCTCCCGGCTGTGCACTGAACATTGTTATATTCTGATACCATAGTCACCACAATTCAAATAAAACAGCCCAGCAACTCTATATCATGCTCTTCATATTGACAGATTACTTATTTAAATAAATCTGTTAACCTTTTGCGGGGGTAAATATAGAAATGTACTAAACATCCTGTGACTGGGCCAGCAAACTAAGATCTTTACCCATTAGATCTGAATCCTGCAGAATAGGGAAAGTGAAAAATAAACTTTGTAAAATATATATGAAAGCTTAAGTGCTTTCTCCTCACCATCATCTCCTCGGCGAGCAGGCAGCTGGATGTCTGTTCAGTAGCACAGACATTCCCATCCTGCCACTCGCACTGCCTTCACAGCTGTGAGGTCACAGCGACTTGATCACATGACCTTCTGGCGCTCCGACTTCAGAGCTGGCTCTACTGGACACCAGGGTGTGGTTTGACAGGGGTAAGAGGATGCGCAATGTGGGTGAGGGGGAATGTCCTGGGGGGCAGGGGTAAGGGTCCTGGATTTGTTAAATGTGTGTGAGAGGTAAGAATTTGAAGTGCAATGCACATGATGGGGCATGGCCTGGGGTGCATTCAAACCACATTGGCATGATCTAAAAAGACCTGGAAAAAAATGAATTTAGGAGGATATGGGGAGAGGGAGATCAGGGGACAGGGACAAAAAATATTTCTGTAAGGGACCCTGACATTTCAGATTGTGAGCTCGCTTCAGGGCCACGACATGTTTAGTTCAAATAGTTGCTTTTCTACAACCACTGCAAGGGATTCTGGGTAGGCCTATGGAAATAAGGTTAACAATGAACACCATTTTGTCTCCACTTTATATACACAATGACTCTTTGGAGCAAATGCCCATAGGACAAGCCCAGGACAGGGGTGCGGAGCTAGACAGCCTCTAAATGGACAGCAGTTTGGCCCTTAAAGGGAACTCGTCATGCTGAAAAGTTCAAATAGGACAAGGAACTTGCTCGTTTCCAACTTTTATCGAAGCAAATACATTGTTAATGAGGCGTGTAACAGATTAACAAAAAAGAAAAACATCGATGTGAAATGGTGAGAAACGAATAGTAGCACCTGTAGGCCATGACACACATTCTCCTGGCATCAGACAGGGGGGCCCTTTACACACGGTAAATCCGACATTCAGTGCCCTTATATTCCAATTTTCAGACGGCACAACGTCCTCAGGGATTAAGACACATGCACAGAAAGTACCGTCGCACTGAGATACCAAGGATTATTTGTATACCAACAAATGCATTTAATGCACAAATATTTGAGCTAACAAAATGACTCCCTTTCTTTGTCCAACTTAATCTACAAGACAAGACCACAGATGTCATTGCATTGTGTCTTTATCCCTGGTTTTACCGCAGGGTAAAAGAGCAACAGAAAGTACAGTCCTCCATCGGGATCAAAGTCTATGAGTCGTTCAGGAGCTACAAGTGGAGGTCTGTAGCCCAATATGTGGGGAATACAACTCCAGAGGACCACACCTGGACACAAAATAAATATGCAGCACCAGCCAACTAAGGCACCCTGGAATTATATTATGGGATTATTATACCCAAAAACTATTTGCTTATGCAAAAAAAAACAGGGGTAACCAGGTGTTGTGGAGTGGAAAGTAAAAGTGATGTAATACAACATCCAGACCAATTAGATTGCCACGAAGCCATAATAGTTATAAAAATAATAAAAATGACATTTTCATACAGAACATTGACTGCCACATTATTCAGCCTCCAGACAGTATTCCTGGAGAGGCATGGGTGAGGTCTGAAGCCACATGCACAGCCAACCAGCAGGCTGGCTTAGAGTCACAGGAGTTGTAGTAATCAGCGGCCTGCTAGGGCACTAAAACAGAGGTGGAGCGCAGAGTACAAGAAAATGACCTTACTCCCGGGCTTAACAAATCTATATAGACTAGGAGCCAAACACAGTTTTAGGAGCCAGGGAAAGTTAGAAGCCAACAGCAGGGATGTTAGGAGCCATGGCTCCTGGGATTTGTTAACCCTGTGTTACCTTTGTATTTCACAATACTGGAGGCTGCCGTTACTAGAGACTATTTCCAAGTTAAATTATAAGGCAGAGGGGAGATGAAGCTGTACTAAAGGAAGAATGGTTCCCATCATACAAACTGCGCCCTCTGCTCAGGATAACATTTCTCTTTACTCTTTGACGGTCACTTGGTATCCAACATGGACACAGTCAGCTCAAGTATTTAGCTCCACGACTGACGTCAATGAGTGAATGAAAAAAGTAGGGTGCGGTGATATGAATATTTGTAAAGGGCGCTATGCTCGCAGACTGTGTAAATACTCCGCTAAACAAAATAATTACTGACCGATTATGAAAGATAACTACGGACCAACAAAAACTGTATAACAGACAGTGACACCTGGATTATTTTATGTTGTACATTTAATAAATGTGAAATGCATTCATTTTACTTTAAAAACTGTTCCCCAGTAGCCTTTTGGAAAATAAACTAAAATTCGGTGACCTGATAAGGGGCTGTTCCTATAATAATCCCAATGAATCCATTACACCTTGCATGCAGTTTTAGAAGATAGGACGGAGGAGGAAAAATAATAAAAATGTACTGGCAGCACTTCTCTAAAAATACATTATTGGGCCCTGTAGGGAAAACAACCCATTTAAATGGCTTCCAACTTTAAGGGTGTGTTACATGGGGAAGCGGTAACTGATACAGACTGAGAAATTCAGCACTTTGCCATAGCGGAGGAACCGTCTACAATCTGGGTCACAAATAGCAAACCACATCAGCAGTAATATGCAGGACAACCCCGTACCCTGGATATAAGGAAACCCCCTGAAACGCCACAAACAATGGCCGTCTAATAGAACAGCTAACATGTTTCTTTCACCTTATTTATGGTAAAATCCTTGTAATAAATGAACATGCCAGCATGGACTGGCAACAGTGGGCACTGAAGATTCTGTTCCCATCATGCTTAAATTCCCCTCCAAGCATCCTGGGAGATTTAGCCACAATGGTTTAACCATTCATCAAATTGCAACCTGACATGGCATCTCTCAGGATGCTCAGTGGGGATTTTAAGAATGATGGTAAATGTAGTGAACACAATCTGAAGTGCCAAGGGTTGCCAAGAATTCATGCTGGCATTTACATTTATGGTTACATCTCCTCTCTTGCCTGGGAACCAAACAAACATTAAAATCTATAGCAAAAAAATTAGCCGTTTATTTGGAACAAAAAAAAGACAAGTGCTTTAAGAGCACCTGATTAGAGTCCAAGAACCTCCAGTGTTTGCCGTAGGTTCCTCTCCCGCACAGCAATGTGTTGGGAATTATAAAAAGTCACAGTTGCCCCTTGTTACGTATAATAGCTATTTGGGGTTTTGCTATTTTCCCTCTCAAGACACTGCAGGAGTTTAGAATTTTGGGTCATATCGTCCATCATCTGACCCAAGATTCTAAACAACATGTCCACCCCCTGATAGAGCTATACAGTGCAAAGATTCTAAACAACATGTCTGCCCACTGATAGAGCTATACAGAGCAAAGATTCTCAACAACATGTCCGCCCCCTGATAGAGCTATACAGAGCAAAGATTCCAAACAACATGTCCGTCCCCTGATAGAGCTATACAGAGCAAAGATTCTCAACAACCTGTCCGCCCCCTGATAGAGCTATACAGAGCAAAGATTCTCAACATGTCCGCCCCCTGATAGAGCTATACAGAGCAAAGATTCTAAACAACATGTCCGCCCCCTGATAGAGCTATACAGAGAAAAGATTCTAAACAACATGTCTGCCCACTGATAGAGCTATACAGAGCAAAGATTCTCAACAACCTGTCCGCCCCCTGATAGAGCTATACAGAGCAAAGATTCTCAACATGTCCGCCCCCTGATAGAGCTATACAGAGCAAAGATTCTAAACAATATGTCCGCCCCCTGATAGAGCTATACAGGGCAAAGATTCTAAACAACATGTCTGCCCCCTGATAGAGCTATACAGAGCAAAGATTCTAAACATGTCTGCCACCCTGATAGAGCTATACAGAGCATTCCAAACATGTCCGCCCGATAGAGCTGTACTGAGAAAACAGGGCTGAATATATTATGTGTATTCTCTCTTTAAAGCATTTCTCTTTAAAATGCCTACATGATATAATCTTTCAATTAAAAACAACTTCATTTTTTGAAGACAGTCTCCCATTAAGGATAAAGACAGATCCATTTCAGATGGGCAGGTAACTAATGTCCGACTGGCATAAATGGTAATCATTACACTATGTCAAGAGGTAGGGAATGCCGGTCTGAAGGGTTTTGTAGCAATTAGCATGTCAGGTTGTAAATCACATACACTTCATATCTAGTGATAATTAATGAGCAACACAAGTGATCCCTGGCATTGCCTGAGCTGCACTCCCTTTGATGAGTGGGGCTCTCTGGTTTTTAATGCACCCTTCAAACCAATTGTTTCAGATGGGAACATCAAGTACGTCAAAAAACCAGGTGAATGTCAAGTAGTTATCTGCAGCTGCCGTGGAGATGTTGCTGGGATACACAATGCATTTAAGCCATTTTGCATGTAAAATCTCAATAAAGAGACTAAAAAGTCCTGTTATTTTTAGCAGATTGTGGCCTTGAAAATATTTCATACTAGGGATTAAATCGTGTACTGGTTGTGTATATATGAGCAGCAGATAGTTCCGTTACGACATTCGGTCACTCAAATGGGGGGAAAGCCTGCCCTTACTCAAAGTGTGAGACGTTTCTGGTGCACTGGTTTTACCTGCTCGTTTGGTTATAGAAAGCTGTAAAATAATGTGCACGTCAGATAAGTAGAAAGATTTCAGATTTGCAACCAGACCACTTTAACAGTCTGATTATTCCTTGGGCTGCTGTGTTTACACTTATTTAGTTCTCTGGCATTCAAAGTGTTAAGCGGCTGTGCAGTGAAGCGCAGGTTATCTAGCCGTTAAGAGGGGTATACAGGAAGACCCTCCATGTCTGCTATACATTGGATCTCGACTGCGGAGAACATTCTTCAATACCCTGTGTTTTTCTTGCCTTTTTTTTTTTTTTTTTTATTAAAAGTGGTTAACTATGTTTTATAATTAGGAATTTTGTTAATGGATAATGAATAAATGGTATCATTTTAACCCTATTTGTTTCTCATTCGTGGAGAGAAAACTGAGAAAGGTTTGCCATTTTGGGCTACTCATTACCACTGAGCATTGTAGCACAGAGCACTTTGCAGACATTGAGGGGGCAGCAGCCGTACCCATAGAGAAAGGTTGATGACCACCACAAACGAGGAAACACTGATTACACAATTAAACAGTTACTTGTGACCTGCTGCCAGAGAGATCCCAACAAGTGAATCCATCACCTAAATGTGGTACTGCAAATGTCCAGAATAAAGGGAAAAACAAAGGTCTGGACAAAACGTGTGTGAATCAGCGGGTTACTATGGTCAGGGATTTCACTGAATACAAGCAGAGGTCAGACACAGACACCAGACCGGTTCCACTTGAAATGCATATACAGCTCCCAGTGTCATTTTACACACCATTATTACTAGGACTATAATATTACTGCTATCCCCCACGTGGACCCAGATGTTGGGGTAGAGGTAAGAAATGCACTTCAACAACACTGCAGAGAGTCATTAAGTCAAATCCATTTCTTATATTGACCAAGATGCCAGTAAAAGTGATATAATAGGAGAATACATTTGGGACTAGGTCCATCTCAAGTACACATTTTGTTTTAGCTGCCCTTCTATAACTTGTCAGCATGCCAATGCAAAACAAAGGGGCTCATAATTTATAAACGGACACATAAATTAGAACAAACAACCTAGTAAAATATAAAGAATTTGATCTATGCATCGCCAAAAAACCTACAACCATTCCAGTAATTTGCCAATAGAAAAAAAAAAAATCTATAAAATAATTTGCCACTTTACAAAAATACAAAAAACTAAAATATTCAGGCTTTTTCGCCTCCCCATGTGATTTGATCCAGGCATTCTGCATAAAGCACATTTTTAATATTTGACTTAAGTCCTCCCTAAGGCATCTGCCCATCACTGCCCTTCTCCAGTCACACGACCAGTTTCAGATTCATCTGGGCCAAGGAAAATACAAAGTTATATGCGAGACAAGTAGACGTCAGGGATTTCATATTTTAGAACGATTGATGAAAATTAAAAGGGCTGTGAGAAACCAACAGGTAGTGATTTCAGCTGGAGGGGTGTACCCAACAGGTACCCTTAGAGCAGTTGTCTTGCTTTGTGTCATTGTATTTGCCTTCTGGCTCCTCATTAGTTAAATGTCCCTCTTCTTTAGATGGAGTACCGTATTTGCTCGATTATAAGACGACCCCCCAAACTTTGGATATTCCTTTAGGAAAAAAACTAAAAGCCTGAATATAAGACTACCCTATAGGAAAAAAGTTCAACTTATATATTATTTATGTATTTATTCACATGTTAATTGCTTTTTTAATAAAAAATTATATCAAAAAATGCATTTCTTGTTTTTATTTCCTTTTATGTGCCAATGCTGCCTCTCTCTTTCCCTTGCCCCCAGCTTTGTCTCTCTCCCCCCTCCCTCCCTCCCTTTGTTGCTCTGTCCCCCCTCCCTCTGTCTCTTCCCCCCTCCCTCCCCTTGTTGCTCTGTCCCCCCCTCCCCCTGTCTCTTCCCCCCTCCCCTTGTTGCTCTGTCCCCCCCTCCCTCTGTCTCTTCCCCCCTCCCTCCCCTTGTTGCTCTGTCCCCCCCTCCCCCGGTCTCTTCCCCCCTCCCCTTGTTGCTCTGTCCCCCCCTCCCCCTTACCTGTAACTGGATCCCTGGTGGCTAGTGGGGCAGCCGCAGGATGTCTGATACGTGCAGACATCCTCCAAGCTGACTGCCCGGCAGTCTATTATGACGGACAGCTGGTCCGTCATACTAGTCTGCCGTGTCGGGCAGCATGGAGGATGTCTGCACATATCGTGCAGACATCCCCCAGCTGCCCGATTTACCCTGGTGGCTAGTGGGGCAGCAGAGGACGTCTGCGCGATGAGCGTAGACCTCCCCTGCTGCCGCCCGGCACGATCGCCGGGACTTCTGTGACGAAAGCGGAAGTACCCGGCTTCATCATAGAAGCCCCGGTGGTCGGAGACATCCCCTGCTGTTAGAGAGGGGGATCCAGGTCCCCTGCAGCTCTGCTGAGGACTTTGATCCCAGTCTTATAATCTGACCTCAATTTGAGCAAATAATTAAGGGGATTTTCCAGCTGGAATGGAATCAAAGCCACACATTGTTGCTATACATGGATTTCACACCTAGGACACTTTGTTCTCCATGAATATAACACCCTGAGTTATGAATTCCTATTAAATGACACCTCGCTTGGTTTAATCACAATGGAAGCCTTTGGATCCCTGTGCTCAGATGCACATACAATGGAACGTAGACAAATATACTTAATCATTTATCAATAATTGTCCAGTAATCAATTCAAAGGAATTCTGTAGCCAGACTGAAGGTAAACCAAGGATTTCTCTCTGAAGCCTTCCGACGTATAGACTTTCAGACAAGTCAAAGCGAGCCACTGTTTAACAAATAGAAAGTGGATCTGTGTACATTCCCACAACCCATCACTTAGAGGGACTGCCAACCTAGACATTGCTCACTAAATGTAGAGAATAAAAAAAAAATATAGATTTTAAAAGGTCTCAGAACAGCCAATTCAGAGCCCAAATGAGGCATATGGAGTAGCATTTTAGGGGACCAGCAAATTCGACTATTATACCCAATCCAAATCGGAATGGATCAGTGTATAGTGATTAGTCCGTATAATCTATTATTAAGCCCATTGCCACAACGCATCCTCTCTGTGGACTAGGTTTTGGGGGGACGGGGCCGCCAAAGGGAGCCCCGGGATGGGGGGGGCACACCCAAAGGGAACCCGGGGGGGGGGGTGTAACCGCCAAAGGGAGCCCCGGGGGGGGGGGGGGGGATATGGGTAACCGCCAAAGGGAGCCCTGGGGTAACCACCAAAGGGAGCCCCCTGGGGGGACCGCCAAAGGGAGCCCTAAATGTTCAACTATGTTTCAACTCCTGGTCTAGCGCACGTGTGCCAAGTAAACTCCGGATTAGTTGACCAGACACTTACTATAAGTAGCTCTGCATCGAGGGAGTGCTAGTATCACACCAGCTGGAGAAGCACCTTTCTTGGTTACTCCTGCTCTTGTCCGTCACAAGGCTCAATAACTGGTAAAGGACATCACAAGACTAGCCATGAATACACAACACAGCAGCCTAATTATTGATACCGCTGTACTAACCTCATTTAGGCAACATGGCACCCCTACCTGTTACACATCCTAAAAAACACCCCTCTGGGCCATTTCCTATTGAGTATACAGATTATATTTAATGTTTTGTTTGACTGTAATTAGTGCAGAATATCCAGTAAACCTTTTGTTTCAGCCAAAACCAAACAGTCCAGGTAGACGTAAGAAACAGTATCACTATGTACTTTAGCTGTCAGACTCCTGTAATTAACATTCCAACTCGTCAACGAAGAACTTCAGAAAAAAACCACATCCAGACAGACAATTCAAACCAAAGATTAATACACAGAGCTTCTCCGAGACGTTGCCAAACACAAAACACAATGCAGTACAAGTGAACGACATGCAACTTCCAACGTACGCCAATAACTAGACAAACAAACGTGTATTGAAATCAACACAACTTCCAACGGCTATATAATGCATTAGCCTCTTCCACTGGTCCTACCCTTCCATAGAGGGCCAGATTCACTCCTGCAGAGCTTATATTCTATTAACTCTTTAATACCCAACTACAGGCTTGCTACGTAGTGAACAGACCCCTGGTCGTAGAGCCACCGAGAGGGGCTTCTACATGCTCCGCAGGTACACCGGAGTTATTGGCTGGTGATCTTGCATACTACACCCCACAGGAGAGTAAAGGATGAGATGCACATTAGGTAATGGTCTGTTTAACATATCAAACATTAGATTGCTTTGCTGAGCTTTAACCAGCCTCCGGCATACAGGGAATATGTCACTTAGTACTGAGCCATTATCTGGTATTCTGCATTCCTCTTATTCAGGTAACCAAGACCTGCACATTGCAGGGAATTTAAATGACCACAGACTGTTTCAGGTATGGGATCATGCCCTGCCTAATTAAATCTGATGACCACACACAAAGAAAGGTCACATGATTATTGGCACCTTCACCGCATGCTGCAAACATTGGCATTTATCCCATAAAGAACTGCAGGCCACTAAGATGATTTCAAATCTAAGGCCTAATTAGCCAAGTTGGAAAGATTCAGACGGTTTCTAATTCTGCTACTTTAGCCTTTTATTTGAAATTCTCTTAACAATAATTTCCTTTTTCACAAATAAAGCCTTATTACACATGTTCGGTTTCAAACATTTCACATCCAGTTCACGAATCTAATATAGCCACAAATCCAACACAGGTAACAAAATACATATTTGGCACCTCCCAAACATGGCACCATCCCTCCATGATGACCAACTGCCTGGCACATGCCACTCTGTGCACCACATATTACACATTTCCAGCACACAATAGCCCCATCATGCCTGCTATCTGCCTAACCCCACAACCTCATGCACTAGTACCTGCACCAATACACTTTGCTATCCAACTTACCCCAGCCCTATGCCACTGTGCAGTGCCCAGATACCCCTGCTGCACACTACCTAGCAATGCCCAGAGTCCACAAACACTGCATGCTAAAATACCCATGTGCCCTCGTCAACCCCTGCTCAGGTACCCTCCCCCCCGATACGTGCCCTCGTCAACCCCTGCTCAGGTACCCTCCCCCCCGATACGTGCCATCGGCAACCCCTGCTCAGGTACCCTCCCCCCGATACGTGCCCTCGTCAACCCCTGCTCAGGTACCCTCCCCCGGAATACGTGCCCTCGGCAACCCTTGCTCAGGTACCCCCCCCCCCCGATACGTGCCATCGGCAACCCCTGCTCAGGTACCCTCCCCCGGAATACGTGCCCTCGGCAACCCCTGCTCAGGTACCCTCCGACCGGATACGTGCCCTTGGCAACCCCTGCTCAGGTACCCTCCCCCCGGAAACGTGCCCTCGGCAAGCGCTGCTCAGGTACCCTCCCCCCGATACGTGCCCTCGTCAACCCCTGCTCAGGTACCCTCCCCCCCCCCCGATACGTGCCATCGGCAACCCCTGCTCAGGTACCCTCCCCCGGAATACGTGCCCTCGGCAACCCCTGCTCAGGTACCCTCCCCCCGGATACGTGCCCTCGGCAACCCCTGCTCAGGTACCCTCCCCCCGGATACGTGCCCTTGGCAACCCCTGCCCAGGTACCCTCCCCCCGGATACGTGCCCTCGGCAACCGCTGCTCAGGTACCCTCCCCCCGATACGTGCCCTCATCAACCCCTGCTCAGGTACCCTCCCCCCGATACGTGCCCTCGTCAACCCCTGCTCAGGTACCCTCCCCCCGATACATTCCACCCGGCAACCCCTGCTCAGGTACCCCCCCCCCCCCAATACATGCCCTCGCCAACCCATGCTCAGGTACCTGCCCCCCCGATACATTCCACCAGCCCCCCCCCCCCCCAATACATGCCCTCGCCAACCCATGCTCAGGTACCTGCCCCCCAAATACATGCCCTCGGTAACCCCATCTCAGGTACCTCCCCAATACATGCCCTCGCCAACCCCTGCTCAGGTACCTCCCCAATATATGCCCTCGGTAACCCCTGCTCAGGTACCCTCCCCCCAATACATGCCCTCGGTAACCCCTGCTCAGGTACCCTCCCCCCAATACATGCCCTCGGTAACCCCTGCTCAGGTACCCTTCCCCCCCCCCATACATGGCCTCGCCAACCCCTGCTCAGGTACCCGCCTCCCCCCCCATACATGCTCTCGGCAACCCCTGCTCAGGTAGCCCCCCCCCCCCCCCACAATACATTCCCTCGGTAACCCCATCTCAGGTACCTCCCCAATACATGCCCTCGGTATCCCCTGCTCAGGTACCCTCCCCCCAATACATGCCCTCGGTAACCCCTGCTCAGGTACCCTCCCCCCAATACATGCCCTCGGTAACCCCTGCTCAGGTACCCTCCCCCCAATACATGCCCTTGCCAACCCCTGCTCAGGTACCCCCCCAAATACATGCCCTCGCCAACCCCTGCTCAGGTACCCCCCCCCCCCCAATACATGCCCTCGGTAACCCCTGCTCAGGTAGCTCCACCCAATACATGCCCTTGCCAAACCCCTGCTCAGGTAGCCCCCCCCACCCCCCCCATACATGCCCTCGCCAACCCCTGCTCAGGTAGCTCCCCCAATACGTGCCCTCAGTAACCCCTGCTCAGGTAGCTCCCCCCAATACGTGCCCTCAGTTACCCCTGCTCAGGTAGCTCCCCCCAATACGTGCCCTCAGTTACCCTTGCTCAGGTAGCTCCCCCCAATACGTGCCCTCAGTTACCCCTGCTCAGGTAGCTCCCCCCAATACGTGCACTCAGTAACCCCTGCTCAGGTAGCTCCCCCCAATACGTGCCCTCAGTTACCCCTGCTCAGGTAGCTCCCCCCAATACGTGCCCTCAGTTACCCCTGCTCAGGTAGCTCCCCCCAATACGTGCCCTCAGTAACCCCTGCTCAGGTAGCTCCCCCCAATACGTGCCCTCAGTAACCCCTGCTCAGGTAGCTCCCCCCAATACGTGCCCTCAGTTACCCCTGCTCAGGTAGCTCCCCCCAATACGTGCCCTCAGTTACCCCTGCTCAGGTAGCTCCCCCCAATACGTGCCCTCAGTAACCCCTGCTCAGGTAGCTCCCCCCAATACGTGCCCTCAGTTACCCCTGCTCAGGTAGCTCCCCCCAATACGTGCCCTCAGTAACCCCTGCTCAGGTAGCTCCCCCCAATACGTGCCCTCAGTTACCCCTGCTCAGGTAGCTCCCCCCAATACGTGCCCTCAGTTACCCCTGCTCAGGTAGCTCCCCCCAATACGTGCACTCAGTAACCCCTGCTCAGGTACCCGCCCCCCAATACATGCCCTCAGTAACCCCTGCTCAGGTAGCTCCCCCCAATACGTGCACTCAGTAACCCCTGCTCAGGTAGCGCCCCCCAATACATGCCCTCAGTAACCCCTGCTCAGGTAGCTCCCCCCAATACGTGCCCTCAGTAACCCCTGCTCAGGTAGCTCCCCCCAATACGTGCCCTCAGTTACCCCTGCTCAGGTAGCTCCCCCCAATACGTGCCCTCAGTTACCCCTGCTCAGGTACCCGCCCCCCAATACATGCCCTCGGTAACCCCTGCTCAGGTAGCTCCCCCCAATACGTGCACTCAGTAACCCCTGCTCAGGTACCCGCCCCCCAATACATGCCCTCGGTAACCCCTGCTCAGGTAGCTCCCCCCAATACGTGCACTCAGTAACCCCTGCTCAGGTACCGCCCCCCAATACGTGCCCTCGGTAACCCCTGCTCAGGTAGCTCCCCCCAATACGTGCCCTCGGTAACCCCTGCTCAGGTAGCTCCCCCCAATACGTGCACTCAGTAACCCCTGCTCAGGTAGCTCCCCCCAATACGTGCACTCGGTAACCCCTGCTCAGGTAGCTCCCCCCAATACGTGCACTCAGTAACCCCTGCTCAGGTACCCGCCCCCCAATACATGCCCTCGGTAACCCCTGCTCAGGTAGCTCCCCCCAATACGTGCCCTCGGTAACCCCTGCTCAGGTAGCTCCCCCCAATACATGCCCTCGGTAACCCCTGCTCAGGTAGCTCCCCCCAATACGTGCCCTCGGTAACCCCTGCTCAGGTAGCTCCCCCCAATACGTGCACTCAGTAACCCCTGCTCAGGTAGCTCCCCCCAATACGTGCACTCAGTAACCCCTGCTCAGGTAGCTCCCCCCAATACGTGCACTCAGTAACCCCTGCTCAGGTAGCTCCCCCCAATACATGCCCTCGGTAACCCCTGCTCAGGTAGCTCCCCCCAATACGTGCACTCAGTTACCCCTGCTCAGGTAGCTCCCCCCAATACGTGCCCTCAGTTACCCCTCGCTGTGCCCTGGTTGCCATGGTAACGGGATAACTCTGCGCGCAGGGCCTCCCGAGCCTTGGGACTCTCCCGGAGTTTCCTCTTACCGTCAGCCCGGCCCGGGTCACCGTGTGAACGGACACTCGAAATATCATTAAACTTTCACAGCCACGGGGGCGGAGCTAACACCGGCGGGACGGATCAGACCACATGACAGGACGAGGGCGGAGCCACCGGCCTCCATCAGTCAGGTGTGAAGAGGGCGGACCTTCTGAGGGGGCGGAGACATCCGACTGATAGAAACGAGCGGGGCCTGTCAGTCAGGTGTGAAGAGGGCGGACCTTCTGAGGGGGCGGAGACATCCGACTGATAGAAACGAGCGGGGCCTGTCAGTCAGGTGTGAATAGGGCGGGACCTTCTGAGGGGGCGGAGACATCCGACTGATATAAACGAGCGGGGCCTGTCAGTCAGGTGTGAATAGGGCGGGACCTTCTGAGGGGGAGGAGACATCCGACTGATAGAAACGAGCGGGGCCTGTCAGTCAGGTGTGAAGAGGGCGGGACCTTCTGAGGGGACGGAGACATTGGACTGATAGAAACGAGCGGGGCCTGTCAGTCAGATGTGAAGAGGGCGGGACCTTCTGAGGGGGCGGAGACATCCGATTGATAGAAACGAGCGGGGCCTGTCAGTCAGGTGTGAAGAGGGCGGGACCTTCTGAGGGGGCGGAGACATTGGACTGATAGAAACGAGCGGGGCCTGTCAGTCAGGTATCTAGAAGCGGGTCTGGCTGAAGGGGCGGAGCCTGATGACATGGAACAGGTGTTATGGAGGCGGGACTACGTGTGGGGGCGGAGTCAGACAGACTGTCCATCTCTGACAGACTTTATACCTCAGGATCTCCCGCCTTCTCCGAGAGCCCCCCACTGAGGAACACACATTATTATCCCCCAGCTGCGACCCTCTAACTGCCTGATATACACACACTGCCTGATATACACACTGCCTGATACACACACACTGCCTGATACACACACTGCCTGATACACACACACTGCCTGATACACACACACACTGCCTGATACACACACACACTGCCTGATACACACACACACACTGCCTGATATATACACACACTGCCTGATACACACACACACTGCCTGATACACACACACACACTGCCTGATATATACACACACTGCCTGATACACACACACACTGCCTGATACACACACACACTGCCTGATACACACACTGCCTGATACACACACACTGCCTGATATACACACACACTGCCTGATACACACACACTGCCTGATACACACACACACTGCCTGATATACACACACACACTGCCTGATATACACACACACTGCCTGATACACACACACACACTGCCTGATACACACACACACTGCCTGATATACACACACTGCCTGATACACACACACTGCCTGATATACACACACACTGCCTGATACACACACACTGCCTGATATACACACACACTGCCTGATATACACACACACTGCCTGATATACACACACACTGCCTGATATACACACACTGCCTGATATACACACACACTGCCTGATACACACACACACTGCCTGATACACACACACACTGCCTGATATACACACACACTGCCTGATATACACACACACTGCCTGATATACACACACACTGCCTGATACACACACACACTGCCTGATATACACACACACTGCCTGATATACACACACACTGCCTGATATACACACACACTGCCTGATATACACACACACTGCCTGATACACACACACTGCCTGATACACACACACTGCCTGATATACACACACACTGCCTGATATACACACACACTGCCTGATATACACACACACTGCCTGATATACACACACACTGCCTGATACACACACACACTGCCTGATACACACACACACTGCCTGATATACACACACACTGCCTGATATACACACACACTGCCTGATATACACACACACTGCCTGATACACACACACACTGCCTGATATACACACACTGCCTGATATACACACACTGCCTGATATACACACACACTGCCTGATACACACACTGCCTGATATACACACACACTGCCTGATATACACACACACTGCCTGATACACACACTGCCTGATATACACACACACTGCCTGATACACACACTGCCTGATATACACACACACTGCCTGATATACACACACACTGCCTGATATACACACACACTGCCTGATACACACACTGCCTGATATACACACACACTGCCTGATATACACACACACTGCCTGATATACACACACACTGCCTGATATACACACACACTGCCTGATACACACACACACTGCCTGATATACACACACACTGCCTGATATACACACACACTGCCTGATATACACACACACACTGCCTGATATACACACACACTGCCTGATATACACACACACTGCCTGATACACACACACTGCCTGATACACACACACTGCCTGATACACACACACTGCCTGATACACACACACTGCCTGATATACACACACACTGCCTGATATACACACACACTGCCTGATATACACACACACTGCCTGATATACACACACACTGCCTGATACACACACACACTGCCTGATACACACACACACTGCCTGATACACACACACACTGCCTGATACACACACACACTGCCTGATACACACACACACTGCCTGATACACACACACACTGCCTGATACACACACACACACACTGCCTGATATACACACACACACTGCCTGATACACACACACACTGCCTGATACACACACACACTGCCTGATACACACACACACTGCCTGATACACACACACACTGCCTGATACACACACACTGCCTGATATACACACACACTGCCTGATATACACACACACTGCCTGATATACACACACACTGCCTGATATACACACACACTGCCTGATATACACACACACTGCCTGATATACACACACACTGCCTGATACACACACACACTGCCTGATACACACACACACACACTGCCTGATACACACACACACACACACACTGCCTGATACACACACACACACACACTGCCTGATACACACACACACACACACTGCCTGATACACACACACACTGCCTGATATACACACACACACTGCCTGATACACACACACACTGCCTGATACACACACACACTGCCTGATACACACACACACTGCCTGATACACACACACACTGCCTGATACACACACACACTGCCTGATACACACACACACTGCCTGATACACACACACACACTGCCTGATACACACACACACTGCCTGATACACACACACACTGCCTGATACACACACACACTGCCTGATACACACACACACACTGCCTGATACACACACACACACTGCCTGATACACACACACACACTGCCTGATACACACACACACACTGCCTGATACACACACACACACTGCCTGATACACACACACACACTGCCTGATACACACACACACACTGCCTGATACACACACACACACTGCCTGATACACACACACACACTGCCTGATACACACACACTGCCTGATACACACACACACACTACCTGATACACACACACACACTGCCTGATACACACACACACACTGCCTGATACACACACACACACTGCCTGATACACACACACACTGCCTGATATACACACACACTGCCTGATATACACACACACTGCCTGATATACACACACACTGCCTGATATACACACACACACTGCCTGATACACACACACACACTGCCTGATACACACACACACACTGCCTGATACACACACACACACTGCCTGATACACACACACACACACACACTGCCTGATACACACACACACACTGCCTGATACACACACACACACACACTGCCTGATACACACACACACACTGCCTGATACATACACACACACTGCCTGATACATACACACACACTGCCTGATACACACACACACACACACACTGCCTGATACACACACAAACACACACTGCCTGATACACACACACACACACACTGCCTGATACACACACACACACACACTGCCTGATACACACACACACACTGCCTGATACACACACACACACACACTGCCTGATACACACACACACACTGCCTGATACACACACACACACACACTGCCTGATACACACACACACACACACTGCCTGATACACACACACACACACACACTGCCTGATACACACACACACTGCCTGATACACACACACACACTGCCTGATACACACACACACACTGCCTGATACACACACACACACACACACACACACTGCCTGATACACACACACACACACACACTGCCTGATACACACACAAACACACACTGCCTGATACACACACAAACACACACTGCCTGATACACACACAAACACACACTGCCTGATACACACACACACACTGCCTGATACACACACACACACTGCCTGATACACACACACACACACACACACACTGCCTGATACACACACACACACTGCCTGATACACACACACACACTGCCTGATACACACACACACACACACTGCCTGATACACACACACACACACACTGCCTGATATACACACACACACACACTGCCTGATATACACACACTGCCTGATATACACACTGCCTAATACACACACACTGCCTGATATACACACTGCCTGATACACACACACACACTGCCTGATATACACACTGCCTGATACACACACACACACTGCCTGATACACACACACACACTGCCTAATACATACACTGCAAGGACAGCTATATCATACACCAGGTATTATAGGTCTGCTCTGTACAGACTCCTGTGTAATATATGTATGCACACACTGCAAGTATAGTTATCATTTACCTGGTATTATTATATGTCTGCTCAGTACAGACTCCTGTGTAATATATGTATGCACCCTTTGCAAGTATAGTTATCATTCACCTGGTATTATTATATGTCTGCTCTGTACAGACTCCTGTGTAATATATGTATGCACACACTGCAAGTATAGTTATCATTTACCTGGTATTATTATATGTCTGCTCTGTACAGACTCCTGTGTAATATATATATGCACACACTACAAGTATAGTTATCATTCACCTGGTATTATTATATGTCTGCTCTGTACAGACTCCTGTGTAATATATGTATGCACACATTACAAGTATAGTTATCATTCACCTGGTATTATTATATGTCTGCTCTGTACAGACTCCTGTGTAATATATGTATGCACACACTGCAAGTATAGTTATCATTCACCTGGTATTATTATATGTCTGCTCTGTACAGACTCCTGTGTAATATATGTATGCACACATTGCAAGTATAGTTATCATTCACCTGGTATTATTATATGTCTGCTCTGTACAGGCTCCTGTGTAATATATGTATGCACACACTGCAAGTATAGTTATCATTCACCTGGTATTATTATATGTCTGCTCTGTACAGACTCCTGTGTAATATATGTATGCACACATTACAAGTATAGTTATCATTCACCTGGTATTATTATATGTCTGCTCTGTGCAGACCCCTCACTGTACAAAGGAAATTAAGCTTTTTTTTCCCCCTCCAGGCCCCAGCTCAATGCAGAATGATGGGTGGTGGGTTCAGAATATGCTAATTTTGTGAGTACATGAAACATAAAGTGCACAAATTCCAGTTTTAATTTAAGCATTTTTATCATTTTTTCACCTTTTATATGTATTAAAGAGGTGGGCTGTGTTCAAATGGGAGTGTTTCTTTAACTGTCAGATGAAGCAATGGTGAAGGTAAATTTAATGTTGTAACTTGTACAATCCAGGGCTTTATGCTGAAAGATGGAAACATTCTCTCATTGAGCTGATGGATTTACCAATCCCCCCGAGTTTACTCTGAGCTCTGCCTCTCTGCTGAGGCAGAGCTCTTCTGGATGCTGGCGCGCGCTGACACTTGTCACCAGTAATGCAGCAGTTCACCCTGCACGTCTGATTGGGATCTTTAAGAGCTGTGAGCCTCTCACAGCTAGTGATGAGTGGTTTTCACATGTCCTCTGTGGGTGGCATGTGAAAATGGAGGTCTCCTACTGCCAAGACCAGCCTTAGGTTTTATGGTGCTTTGTGCAGACCACCCTCATTGCACTCCTGACCCCCTCGTGCCAATCATAGGTAGTAGTAAGGTGTAGTTATCTAATTTCTTTCTTTTTTTCACATTATTTCCTTCCTTTTGTGCTCTTCACGCCATTTCTCCTATTCTCCTTTCTTTTGTGCATCAATTTCCCTTGACAATGGACCCACAGGACCTTATAACTTGCCACAGGTCTTGCAAGATTACTTACCCCAGCACCCAGATTGCAACCAGGGCTCACCCCAGCTCTACACTCACACAACTTGCTTCAGCATCCTGGACTTGTCCCAGTGCAGCCAGGATTTACCCCAGCGCTGTCTATGAATAAATAAAAATCAGGCGCTGAAAAGTGGCTCACTTGTGTCAGGGAATCTCCGCCAAACACTGCAAAGTGTCGGGAGAAATTAAAAAAGCCCAAGCGCCGCTATACATAACTAACGGCAAATGCACCTTCGCACTTTGCAGGTATTTTTATACATGACCCCCATTATTCCAAACTATAACACTGCCCCCTAGTGGTAAAAGTATTGGAAGATACTGATAAAATACACACTATTTTTTTCTTTTTTTTCTGGCACAGGTAATATGTAGAAAAACTGCAATATCCTGATTCTGGATTAGTGTTTTTACCCAGCATTATTATAGTGGGCGTTTTATCTACTGCAAAGGGGAAAGGGGGGTACACCTTCCAAAAATCGTTTTTAAATATCATTTGAATGGAAGGAGCAGTGAATTGTACACATGGTTCTGCAGTCTGTGGCCCAGGGGAGATTCACAAAATGGTGATAAAGGTTATGTTCCTTTCCTTTACTTCTGACGTATATGCCGTAGACCGGTCTATCGTTGAGTGTTACACCCCACCACTGATCACCTGCATCCGGTACATGTCTGGCATAGTCTGATGGTGCTGTGGCTTTCTAATGTCCCTGGGTGAGTTATTTGGGGGACCCCCTGATATAACCATTTTATCTAGTATACACTGCGTCTAGACCTGGGGGGGCTAAACCACAGGCAGCGCTGGGGTCTATGCATTAAACAGTGAGCTGCACAACTCCAGCATAAAAGGACAAATAAAGCTTTTTCTTTTTTTAAATAGTGCCCACTCCTCCGAAGTACGGGGATGTGCACAGCCAATCAGAACGGAGGCTCAACTCTGCAGTGTAGAGGGAATTGAGAAGGTAGTTGCAAAGATATGGACAAAGTAACTGTCTCGGAAATCCAGTTCAGCAATACTTCAAACTCTGCTGCTTTGGCCTTAAGTTTGCAGTTCCCTTCTCACTGTCCTGTCATTCCCTCTTTCATAAATAAGGCCATAGATTACTAGACAAATCTCTGGCCCATTACTTGCTGCTCATTGCAACTCCCAGCAAAGGCAGAGATTTCTGGGAGTTGTAATCCACACCAGCTAAAATGCCAGACATTGTCCATCACTGCTATCAAACCGCTAATCTTTCTGATATCACACACACAGTATTATTGAAGCAGAACCTTCCGGGTTTGTGGAACGAGATCTGTTTTTCTAATTAAAGCATTTAATGATGAATTTAACGCGGCTGTGAATTTAACCCATGCATTTGAGGAGGAATCCAGGAATTAATTATTAATGATAATAAAGTAATTATAATGTAATTAATCTACGGGAGGAAATGCAAGACTAATTCATTGTAAAGTGAAGCCAAGTGAGACTTCACAGGAAGTCGTCTGTGTGGAATAATTAAAACGGCAGTATGCGGTATTCAGGGATAAACATTCACATTATCTCTGATGATATTTCACAGAACAGCTGCTGGAAAGGAATAATCACAATCCAAAATACTTTCAAATAAGAAAAAAATGATCTTAAAAATCTATTAAAAATGTCCTCCTTTTTGTTGATTTTATTATGGACCATATAGAAATTATACATCTTCCTACAAATAAATAAATAGAAAAACATCCGAACTTTAGAAAAACTGCAACATAACATTAAAATCCAGCATTTACACAAAAAGTTCTTATCCCACATGAGATTTTTGGATTGTTTCTTCAATTCTATAGAGATAGAAAACTGAACAACTGTAAAATGTTTTTTGGGGTTTTTTTTTTATTTTTTTTTTTTTTTTTTATACTTTCAGCAAAGACCTGACTAATTTGACAAAGTTATTTGCCATCCTAAATCCTATTTAAACCCTGGCTTTTGGCAACATTTGGAAAGCCAGATATTAATATCTGCAACAGGCCACATATTTTGGGGACATGCCACAGAAAATGATCCCATAAATGCATAACCATCATCATTTGCCTCCAGTCCACTAATTAGTCCAGAAAAAACCTTTCCAAGGTGTCCTGGCGCTGTGCTACAAACCACAGCTCTATTTTGGTGTTCCAGATTAGCACCGGAATGAAAATTCTCTAAAAAAAACAAAAAACCCATTGCAGCCCAGCTCTTGATAAGGACCTATACCGTGCTTCTCTTCATCTTTTTAGAGTCTACGTCGATGCTTCTCTTTCTAGAGGCCATTTATAACTCCCGATCTTGCCAAATGGTGACCTCTGCAGCTTTAGCACAGGGGGAATTCCTTTGCTTTTTGGCTAAGTGTGTGGCGTTTGCGGCGTTTTGGCTGGATACACTCAGCCCCGTACGAGGGCCAGTGGAACCCTTTGAAGTTCATGGGGCAGCTTTCATTGTCTATCTCCTCGGAGTCAGAGTCCTCTTCTTGTGGTAATGGGAAGATCTTATCCGGGTATGATTCCTTCAACATGTTCTCAAAAAACATCTCCAGCTTCCTCCCCGCTATAGCTACCTCCGAGTCTGGCTGTAAATAGAGACATCAGCAATGGAATTATAATTTCAAAAAGCACCATCATACTCAGTATCCAGTAGTGTATCTTCCACAGGGCAAACAAGGAACTCGCCTAGGGCGGCACTTTGCCAGAGGGTGTTAAAGCACACTTCTGGTGCTTCAAACATTTTCGCTCCCTCCCCCAGCGTGCAGCAAGGTTTAGCTCCTTCTAATTAATCGGGGTGATGGGGGCATGTAATGGACGTGGTGGGGGTATGTAATGAGGGTGATGGTGGCATGTGATGGGGCATTTAGTGTGTGCACTGTGGGTGATGGTGGCATGTAATGGGGTGATTGGGCATTTAATGTGTGTGCACTGTGAGTGATGGGGCATGTCGTTGGTGTGCAACGTGGGTGGGGGGTGCGCACATTTTGTCTGTCTAGGGCAACGCAAAACCAAGACACACCACTGTCAGTATCACTGTACACTGTGGCGTCTATAGCTACAGATCAGAAGCTGGGATTTTCTTTATTCTCTATTTTTATTTTTTTTAGTTGATCTGAATGACCTCGGTGCCCAAGGAAAAAATAACATGAAGTACATTTTTTTTTGTTGTTGTTGTTGCAAATCCTAAATGTAATTAATTACATTTAAAAATATATATATTTTAATAAACATCAGCAGAGGGGATAGGGTATTTTTTTTTTTTTTTTTTTTTTTAAGTACTAAATGACAAGGAAAAGAGAGAAAATAAGTTAACTGTTTGCGCTACTCACATAATTGAACTTGGCGCAGTTCCAAAACATGAGTCGCATGTCAAAAGCCAGTTCCTCGGGGGTGGCGTAATGGGGGACGTTCCTCTTCTGGAGCTTCTCCCGAATAATGGACAGGTCCATCGGTCGTTTTATTATCTGGAAATAGTGACGTGCCTTTATTAAAAAAACAAGCAAGAATATTACTTTAATCCTCGCTAGCGGTAACTTATTGGAAGCGGCTGGGAAGGGGGCGCTAGCTGATTTGTTAAATGCCCCCTGGATTTATCTTCCTATCTTACATAAAGCAACTTGAATGAAATGTTAATGCAAATGTGTGTAGGATTTTTTTTTAGGTAGAGCAGCATAGCCTGGCTGTGAAATGAGTGCCCTCTCCCACTCGGCACCCAACAATTTAGCCAAAACAGGTGCTACTTCAGGAAAAAGTACTAGAATAGTAGTAATGACCTTGGAAACCAATGGAATGTTATGGCAGGTTGCTCCAAATGTCGCACTTTTTTTTTTTTTAAATGACACTTTTTTTTGCCTTGATAAATGTGGCTCAAAGCAGGATAAATGCCAGCAGAAAAGGTCATAGCCTAAAACATGTGAGTAGAAGTGTTGGATGTTAATGTGAAGGAATTACATGCACAGTAAAAGTGTATGACTTGTCTTTACATAAGATAAGGAGAAGGATAAAATTAGGTCTGCGGATTTAATAGCAGAAAGATTATTGGACATATTAGATGAGACGAATAGTTCTGATCTGCTACAAATTCTATGGACAAGAGCCCGAACCCCGACCCCTCTGTCATTCAGTCTGATGAAGCAACCACTTCTACAGCATATAATGGTATGGAAGGAATTGAAAGGATTGTGCCAAGTGCCATGTCAAACTAGTCTCGCAAGACTTCACAAGCTGGGTGAAACCATTCAGTTTTTATGTATGATAGAGAAGAACTCATTAGTGTCACTCTCCTTTGAAAGCGAGGTATCAAAAAAAAATCCCAAATGCTGCCTTTAATGTGTAAATTAGTCTAGGAGCCTATACTTCTCTCCCAAGATCTTCCTCCTGTCATTGCAAAAAAATATATATATATGTATTCACAATGAAATTTGAAGGGAAAAAAAAAAAGTCTTGTACTACTTACCAAGGGACTGACCGGTTCTTGAAATGGGAGACTGAGGTTATTACAGCACAGCGACAGTACCAGTTTCTCACATTTCTGCAAAATAAGGAATGTGTTTATTCTGATAACAGAGCCATGCAAGGCATAGATTTTTCTAAAACAGCAGATTACTGCAGCCATGAATGTGCTTATCAAGAGATTGTGTCCAGAAATACACTGGTTTGGTGTTTTCTTTGTATAGTTTCTTTCATTTGATTCCCTGTTATTACACACACTGAAAAAGTGGACGACACTGGCTTAAACATCTCTATAGTAGACCAAAAATTTGTGGTTACAGCAAAAGTCTAGATTTTTTTTTCTCTTGGAATTATGACAGGGTTTGATAAATGTTTATAGACTTTAGGAGCCGGGACTGAGCAATTCAAGAGCTAGTCTTGTTTTTTTGTTTTTTTTGGGAGCCGGGGAAATGGTATTACCATGGATTACTATGTAAAACAATCAAAAAAGTTAGGTGCCAGCAGTAGGGATTTTAGAAGTGATTCCCTGGCCTAGGATTGTGAGACAAAGCAAAAAATTCACATGTGATCACATAGGGACAAGTTTCAACCCACTCAGGGGACTGCAATTAACCAGACCCGAAAAATATCAGTAGGTCAAAACTTGACGTGATTAACCCCTTTGTGACGCATGGTGCTTGCGTCCCAGATGACACAATCACCAAAACTTCCCAATTTGTTCTTGGCCACTGATCACATGGTGATCACAAGGTGATCGGAAGCCAGGAACACTATGGCAGAGACCCTATCATGTTCTTAATAGACCATGTGGGTCCCTGCCAAAAGATCGCGAGACCTCCGGATGTCACATGTGACATCAAGAAGGTGTGCCCGAACCCGGAAGAATTTAGTGAAATGTAGCCGGTGCTCGCTTTGAGCACCTGCTACATTTTCCCTGTCAGACTGAGGCCACTCAAAGTGCAAGTCCGAGTACAGCTCATCGCGGGGAGCCGCAATGAGCTGTTTAACGCTGGACGTACTATGCCGTCCTAGCGTCTTTTAGGCACTTAAAATCAGGATGGCATAGAACATCCTAGCGTCAGGAAGGGGATAAAGAGTTATCACAGAGAGAGTGATTTGTCTATCCACAGTAGGGACGATGTGTCTAATGCCCTGTCGAGTCATAATGTTATATTTGCAGGATAGGTGAAAGAGGAGCCTTAGGAACATGTAAATAATGTCGAATGCACTTACACGTTGGTCGTATTCTTCGAGACTTGGCAAATTTCCTTGCTCGGACAGGTTTTCGCGGTAGTACCGGATATTATCGCAGTCATATTCCACATCTGGTTTATTCAGATTCCGACATAACGTGCACACCCATTCACCGCTGGAATATATACATTAAAAACTTCTAAACATCAAACCAACATGGAGACATCCACCCTTTCACGTTGACTCCGCACTGCACTGGAAAAGGAGTTTGTTGCTCTCTCTTTGATACTCAAATGTGGAACCATAGCGTATATATGTGGAAGACCTACATCTTCCTTCTTCTGGTTAAACCGTAAAGTTGAAACTCTGCTAACTTCACCCCCATCTTTCAGCCATTGGCTCAACTGACCTGAAACTCCACACAGATTTGGAAGATAACGAGATAACTTTGCAAGACCTTTTTTGGTAGGCCCTGTAACAAAGAAACTAATAAGGGTCTACTCAATATTGACTGATTTGGCCAAAGTTGCCGAATTTCAGAATTTTGTGAAATTTGGCTACCGAACGATGTCTATTTATTCTTCCCATATTTCAGTCCAATTTTTAACCTTGTTCGGCCTTCTCAGTATGGGCCAAAAAAAACAAAACAAATTGGCTCAAAAAGTAGAATTTCGGGCATTTTAATTATCATTATTTTTTTTACCATTATCTTATATCTATGATAGCCTTATGCCTATCCCACGCATGCTTAAATTCCTTCACTGTATTAACCTCTACTACTTCTACTGGAAGACTATTCCATACATCCACTACCCTCTCAGTAATGTAATACTTTCATTAGTCCCTGGCCTTATCTTATATCTAGGATAGCCTTATACCTATCCCATCAACTGCCCTTTCAGTAAAGTAATCTGTACAATGGCATGAGCACTTCCTTCTTTCTACTGGTAATACCTCTCTCTCTGTGCAACCAAGCATTCTGCTAATACCTCTCTATACAGCCAAGTGTTCTGCTAATACCTCTCCCTATAAAACGAACCATTCTGCTAATACCTCTCCCTATACAACCAAGCATTCTGCTAATACCTCTCCCTATACAACCAAGCATTCTGCTAATACCTCTCTATGCAACCAAGCATTCTGCTAATACCTCTCCCTATGCAGCCAAGTGTTCTGCTAGCATTTGCTGCTGCTCCATTACATTGTTGGTAATCTAATTATTCTTGCATCCTTGCTATACAAGTTGTTTACTCGTCTAAGCAATGACCAGGGCCTACACCTGTACAATGTCTGATGTCACCTAGCACTCACCCTGGAAAGCTGAGCAGGGCTGGCACGTGACACGAGAGGTGAAAGACTTTAGGACAGTGATCGCAGCACAGCATCTCTCCTCCATTCAAACACACTGCGCAGAAATCCTCATTCTCTATCTGGTTGGGGTCTTCGGAGGTCTTCTTCATTGTGGGCGGCCCAACGTTCATCTTGAATTCGGCCGTTCGGTCATTAGTATGACCAATGGAACCAATGGAAAGATCCATGGGGATCCTGGACTCCTGAGCTCCGACTGTGAAGGAGCTGACTCGCGAGAAGGGTTTGACTTGCTGTGGAAGCTGATGAAGTGAGCGTGGCGGCGTTTGGGGTGATACTTGAGATAACGTCTCTGACCCACACATTGAGGTGGGCAGTGGTCCTATGTCGGAGGCTGTTGGGGAATGGTGGTTGGGGTATGGGCTCTCTGGATTTACCTAAAATACGCAAACAAAAAGAAATTGTTTTAGCTTTTATGGCATAGATTTACTAAAAGGTGAACAATAGTCGTTGACAAACATCCTCCATGTTTTTATCTTGCTTTTCTCCTTTTGGTATATTTGTCTCTGAGATATGAGATATATTGGCACCAGCAGCTTGTATACATCATTTCGGAGGAACGGGGGGAGCGAGTTGTTAGTTCAGTGCTTAAGTTCAAAAGAGTGTAAAGACCTGCTCGATAAAACTGCGCTATACAGGCTTTGACGCCTCTCATTTAACGGGAAGCCTACCTTGATGGACATGCTTTTGGACTGAGCTCCGTATTTGATCAGTAAGCGTAGAGAGCCATCTTCGTCTTTATTTTGCGGCTGTACTTTAAACACAGGAAGCTCGCCAGAATTGGGGGCGCAGATTTTCAGACGTTCCAAGCGCACATAGGGGATTTTGGTTTCTTTTGGTTCTGATCTGAAATGACACAAGGCTCCTTATTCCCTAGTATAACAAACCACTGCATTCTATGTACAATGTATATAGTGGGTATATGCGCGGTAACGCTGACACCTGACCTCCCAATCTCTGCCCCCCAGGACCCCCTGAGAATACCAGTGTGATGTTTGTACTAAACAGGACCCCTGTCAGACACGTTGAACGTTTACCTGCTCAGGTTTTCATTTTGTTTAATGTCTTCAGCAAAGGGCTCTTGAAAGCTGCTACTTTCATCTGGAATGAAATATGGAGTGAAAAATAAATAGTGAACATATATAGATCCCCGGCTGCGGGGGAAGCTCTGTATGCCGTGTGATTATAGGGTAAGGCGGGTTATTACCCAGAATCCCTGGCTGCGGTTGAAGCTCTGTATGCCGTGGGATTATGGGGTAAGGCAGGTTATTACCCAGAATCCCTGGCTGCAGGGGAAGCTCTGTATGCCGTGTGATTATGGGGTAAGGAGGGTTATTACCCAAAATCCCTGGCTGCGGGGGAAGCTCTGTATGTCGTGTGATTATGGGGTAAGGTGGGTTATTACCCAGAATCCCTGGCTGCGGGGGAAGCTCTGTATGCCGTGTGATTACGGGGTAAGGAGGATTATTACCCAGAATCCCTGGCTGCGGGGGAAGCTCTGTATGCCGTGTGATTACGGGTTAAGGAGGATTATTACCCAGAATCCCTGGCTGCGGGGGAAGCTCTGTATGCCGTGTGATTATGGGGTAAGGCGGGTTATTACCCAGAATCCCTGGCTGCGGGGGAAGCTCTGTATGCCGTGTGATTACGGGGTAAGGAGGATTATTACCCAGAATCCCTGGCTGCGGGGGAAGCTCTGTATGCCGTGTGATTATGGGGTAAGGATGGTTATTACCCAGAATCCCTGGCTGCGGGGGAAGCTCTGTATGCCGTGTGATTATGGGGTAAGGCGGGTTATTACCCAGAATCCCTGGCTGCGGGGGGAAGCTCTGTATGCCGTGTAATTACGGGTTAAGGAGGATTATTACCCAGAATCCCTGGCTGCGGGGGTAGCTCTGTATGCCGTGTGATTACGGGGTAAGGAGGATTATTACCCAGAATCCCCGGCTGCGCGGGAAGCTCTGTATGCCATGTGATTATGGGGTAAGGTGGGTTATTACCCAGAATCCCTGGCTGCAGGGGAAGCTCTGTGTGCCGTGTGATTATGGGGTAAGGAGGGTTATTACCCAGAATCCCTGGCTGCAGGGGAAGCTCTGTATGCCGTGTGATGACTGGTTTTCCTATGGTATAAATACCTGCTTCGTTTTTCAGTTGTTTGATAGGCACCGGCTGTAGGACCGGTCTGCTCTTCTTGGCCGTAACGCTGGTGTCAGTCGGGACACATTTCTTAATGGAGAGGTTGATTGGTTCCTCAAACATATTTTCCAGGGGCAAAACGAACTCACTCAGCGTGTTGGAGCTTTCGTTTCCCAAATCAGTGTTAATATTCCCGCAGCTGAAATCTTCATTCTCCACCTTGTGAAACAATAAAATCTTAAGGTGCAACTGACGGCACAGAATGAGCTTCTGTTTAAATTAAAGATTGCAACAAGCAGAGGCATGTTAAATAGAAGTGATTTCATTAACAAATATCAATAAAGACCCTTAGTGAGGCCTCTCTGCTCGGTACTGAGCTATACAGAGCAAAGATTCTAAACATCATGTCTGCCCCCTGATAGAGCTATACAGAGCAAGGATTCTAAACAACATGTCTGCCCCCTGATAGAGCTATACAGAGCAAAGATTCTAAACATCATGTCTGCCCCCTGATAGAGCTATACAGAGCAAAGATTCTAAACATCATGTCCGCCCCCTGATAGAGCTATACAGAGCAAGGATTCTAAACAACATGTCTGCCCCCTGATAGAGCTATACAGGGCAAAGATTCTAAACAACATGTCCGCCCCCTGATAGAGCTATACAGAGCAAAGATTTTAAACAACATGTCCGCCCCCTGATAGAGCTATACAGAGCAAAGATTTTAAACAACATGTCCGCCCCTGATAGAGCTATACAGAGCAAAAGAGGGCTCAGTAAGGTACTTTAGTTGTATTATTTCATTAAAGCATTTCTATTTAAAATGTCTACACTTCCAATCTTTCAAGTAAATAGAACTTAATTTTCCTGCAATTATGCCTGTAATTAGTTGGTTAGTGTTATAATCCCAATGCTAAAAATAAAGTTTATACTAAGTAAAAATGTGTTTTTAACCAGTTACCTTACGTCTGCTCCAATGTCCCTTATGTAGTATATGTATGTAATGCATTATTAGATCAGGGTTAGCAGACGCAGTGACAGGCAGACTCACACTTGGGTAAGATCGTGTCTAATCATGGAAAACAAGAAAGGAACCATTCCCCGGCAGAAGGATTACAGAAAAGAATAACGTGGCATGAAAGGTTATGTTTAACTTCTGCTTCACCAATAGAATCAAAAGTTAAAAACTTGTTGTCACTAGTGCAGAGTATAGCAGCCATGCATCATACAGGGCGACTGATCTCTTCCTCTCAGTATGTCAGCGCACACACAGCCAATCAGCACGGGGATTAGCCACGCACGTCTGACGGCTCCTGTCTGCTGATGCAGAGAGACTTTTATTTTCACCTGCCACCAACAGAGGGTCCTAGTTAAGGAGCTGGTTAAAGTCCCCTCTGTGAGCAGGTGAGAACGAAAGCATCATGGCTGCCGGTGAGAGGATAACTTGACATTTACAATAGAAACGTATATGAAACATAGAAACATAGAATGTGTCGGCAGATAAGAACCATTCGGTCCATCTAGTCTGCCCATTTATTTTTTTTGAGTACTTTTATTAGTCCCCCGTTCCCGGTCTTATAGCTAGGATAGCCTTCTGTCTATCCCACGCATGCTTAAAATCCTTGACTGTGTTTACCTCTACCACTTCTACTGGAAGACTATTCCATACATCCACTACCCTCTCAGTAATGTAATACTTTCATTAGTCCCTGGCATTATCTTATATCTAGGATTGCCTTATACCTATCCCATGCATGCTTAAACTCCTTCACTGTATGAACCTCTACCACTTCTACTGGAAGACTATTCCATACATCCACTACCCTCTCAGTAATGTAATACTTTCATTAGTCCCTGGCCTTATCTTATATCTAGGATAGCCTTATACCTATCCCATGCATGCTTAAACTCCTTCACTGTATTAACCTCTACCACCTCTACTGGAAGGCTATCCCATACATCCACTACCCTCTCAGTAAAGTAATACTTCCTGATATTACTTTTAAATCGTTGCCCCTCTAATTTAAGACTATGTCCTCTAGTTGTGGTATTTTTTCTTCTTTTAAATATCCTCTCTTCCTTTACTGTGTTGATTCCCTTTATGTATATACATGTTTCTATCATATCCCCCCTGTTACGTCTTTCCTCCAAGCTATACATGTTAAGATGCTTTAACCTTTCCTGGTAAGTATGCCACTTTATCCTCCTACTAAGGCCACTAACGTAGAAGTAGTGAGAATAAAAAGTGTTGTGGCTCTTTAAAACTTGAATATTGTGATATATTCCATTAATATAGACATTTAGGCAATGATGGTACAAGGAACAAAACACCTTATGAGGTTTGAGCCTCAAATCATTTCTTAAACATCGGCATCAGATCATGTGCAACCCACAAACATGAATGGGGAAATGGGTGCTCCCTTCAGGGGCAGATAGAGCAGCGAAGGGGTAACATAATCATAGTTAAATATTAAAAAAACCACTGAACTATTTTTATTTAGCAAAAAAAAAAAAACACATAGGTTATAAAAGCAAATAAAAACTTAGCTTACATTATTATTTTATTATCTGATAATATTTGAATTATAGTCACATTGCAAGGCAGAGATAATTAATGCAACTAAGGATAAAGGATTAGTTAGATTAAAAAACAAAAGAAGGATGCTATGTAGAAGTGGATAAAGGCTTAGCAGACTGCCTTAATGAATATTTTTGTTTTTTTTACAAATGAAAATGAGGGTAAGGGACCTCATTTAGGGAAAAAGACTAATGAGTCTTTTGATGCATGTAAGTTTACAGAGGAAGAGGTTTTACTTCACCTGTCTAAAGTAAAGACAAATAAGTCAATGGGACCTGATGGGATACATCCAAAGTTATTAAAAGAACTTAGTGGTGTACTAGCAAAACCATTAACAGATTTATTTAACCAATCATTGTTAACGGGAGTAGTTCCAGAAGATTGGAAATTAGCTAATGTTGTGCCCATTCACGAGAAAGGGAGAAGGCGGGCAACTATAGACCAGTAAGTCTTACTTCAGTAGTGGGGAAAATAATGGAAACCTTGTTAAAGAATAGGATTGTTGAACATCTAGAGTCGCTTGGATTTCAAGATCAGAGACTGCATGGGTTTACTTCAGGGAGATCATGCCAAACTAATCTTATTGATTTTTTTGATTGGGTAACTAAAATATTAGATCAGGGTGGTGCAGTAGACATTGCTTACCTAGATTTCACTAAGGCTTTTGACACTGTCGCACATAGAAGGCTTATTAATAAACTGAAATCTTTGAATTTGGATTTCAATATTGTTGAATGGATTAGACAATGGCTGAGTGACAGGCAACAGAGGGTTGTAGTCAATGGGGTATATTTGATGCAAGGTCTTGTTACTAGTGGGGTACCTCAGGGGTCTGTACTTGGACCCATTCTCTATAATATTGTTATTAGTGATATTGCAGAAGGTCTTGTTACTAGTGGGGTACCTCAGGGATCTGTACTTGGACCCATTGTCTATAATATTTTTATTACTGATATTGCAGAAGGTCTTGTTACTAGTGGGGTACCTCAGGGGTCTGTACTTGGACCCATTCTCTTTAATATTTTTATTAGCGATATTGCAGAAGGTCTTGTTGGCAAAGTATGTCTTTTTGCTGATGATTCAAAGATTTGCAGCAGGGTTGATATTCATGGAGGGATAAGCCAAATGGCAAATGATTTAGCTAAACTAGAAAAATGGTCAGAGCAGTGGCAACTGACATTTAATGTGGACAAGTGCAAGATTATGCACCTTGGGCGTAAAAACCCAAAAGCAGAATATAGACTATTTGGTACAGTCCTAACCTCAACATCTGAGGAAAGGGATTTAGGAGTAATAATTTCAGAGGACTTGAAGGTAGGTAGGCAATGCAATAGAGCAGCAGGAAATGCTAGCAGAATGCTTGGTTGCATAGGGAAAGGTATTAGCAGAATGCTTGGTTGCATAGGGAGAAGTATTAGCAGTAGGAAGAGGGAAGTGCTCATGTCACTGTACAGAGCACTGGTGAGACCTCACTTGGAGTATTGTACAGAGCGCTGGTGAGACCTCACTTGGAGTATTGTACAGAGCACTGGTGAGACCTCACTTGGAGTATTGTACAGAGCGCTGGTGAGACCTCACTTAGAGTATTGTACAGAGTGCTGGTGAGACCTCACTTGGAGTATTGTACAGAGCGCTGGTGAGACCTCACTTGGAGTATTGTACAGAGCGCTGGTGAGACCTCACTTGGAGTATTGTACAGAGCGCTGGTGAGACCTCACTTGGAGTATTGTACAGAGCGCTGGTGAGACCTCACTTGGAGTATTGTACAGAGCGCTGGTGAGACCTCACTTGGAGTATTGTACAGAGCGCTGGTGAGACCTCACTTGGAGTATTGTACAGAGCGCTGGTGAGACCTCACTTGGAGTATTGTACAGAGCGCTGGTGAGACCTCACTTGGAGTATTGTACGCAGTACTGGAGACCGTATCTCCAGAAGGATATTGATACTTTGGAGAGAGTTCAGAGAAGGGCTACTAAACTGGTTCATGGGTTGAAGGATAAAACTTACCAGGAAAGGTTAAAGCATCTTAACATGTATAGCTTGGAGGAAAGACGTAACAGGGGGGATATGATAATAAAAGTACTCAAATAAATTGGGCAGACTAGATGGACCGAATGGTTCTTATCTGCCGACACATTCTATGTTTCTATAAAGTACCTTTACTTGAGTAAAACTCTGCTACTTTAGCCTTTAGGTTGAAATTCCCTTCTCAGTTCCCTGCAATGCATAAATCCCTACATGTTGGACTTGTTAAATGTCCAGAAAGTATTTAGTTTATTTACCATTAAAAAAAAACCACACATTTTTTGCTGTAGCATTGCACACACGTATATATTGTATATATTAGTAATGACTGCATGCTGCTCAATGCTTTACAAAACAATGTTCTGCTTTGGCTTCCCCAGCGTGTACAGGGTTAATAATGCAGGAGGTTTTAGAAACATTGCTGGGGGCAATATATAAGTACGGCTTCCCGTGTGATTTGTGTGTGTAGACCCAGCTGTGCCAGTAAAGCCTACCTTACATATGGCGTTTCCCAGGTGTGCGGTGCTGGTTGCTAAGTGATCTGATTCGCCCAGGTGTAACTCCTCTGAGACGTCGCCCTCCTCCGCGCTGTATCTTGTCATTCTTTCCGTCTCTGTGTCGGGTGAAAATTCCGTGTCCTGGGGCTGGCCAAAGAACTGGCAGGAAACCGCCGGCATCTGAGGGTCAACTGACCTGGAGAGTCGCGGGGAAGATAATTCCAGGTCGGACGCGTTGGGGAAACTAACAGAGGCAGATCGCTACAATAGAACCCAGAGAGAAAGATTAAATAAACCGCTAATGAGACAGCAGGGACCCCAAAAACCCAGGGACCGTGACTCTATCACCCAGGGACCGTGACTCTATCACCCAGGGAAAAATGTTGCACTTCTTGAGTCATTTCCATATCTCGATGTAGCTAATTTTATTCTTAAACCAAACAACATGCGGCATTTTATATAGTAAATAAATACTGGAGAGGAGACCGCCAGTAAGGGTTATGCAGGATAGAAATATTAAGGATGAACAAAGAGGCTTCAGGGCCCAAAAAACACTACAAATTCCAAACAAAGCGTTTCAATTTTCCTTTTACCTGCGTAAAAGTTTGACATATAACGTGCGCTATATCTTGGCCATCTTTTAATGATCTCAAAGCCTCAGCTGTACGTAGAGTATTTACCAGATATTATAATAATTACCTTTCTGACGGGATTGGCAGAAAACTGGTTCATTCGGCAGGCGTCGCTCTCCACGGCTGCGATGATTTCATCCGCTATGGACTGGGACTGCATGTTACCTGGAGAATTGGTGACCGGTGAGAGGTCTACGGTGTGGGCGGGTGATATGCTGTCATCACAAACCTGTGTTACAAATCAGGGGGCAGTCAGCGAGGGGCAATCAAATAAATACATGTTGCACAGATTTAACAGGAGCAAAGCTAATTTATGAAGAAGAGGTGAGGTGTATGCTGGGAAACAAATACGTTTAAAAACTGACAATATAAAATATGCTAAAAGTGCGTGGGGGGGGGGGTACCTAGATAGGTTAATGCCAGGCAAAGTTCTAAAAGTGGGACAGTCCCACTTTTTATTGGTTATTGTAGCGACCATGGAACATTCCTCCTGTTTCCATGGGGTCTACAGAACATTCTATTGGTTTCAGTGATGATTGCGAACATTTCATTGGTTTCCATGGGGACTGCAGAACATTCCATTGGTTTCCATGGGGACTGTGGAACATTCCTCCTGTTTCCATGGGGACCGTGGAACAATCCTCCTGTTTCCATGGGGCCTGCAGAACATTCTACTGGTTTCAATGATGATTGCGGAACATTTCATTGGTCTCCATGGTGACTTCACCACTTTTAGAACCCTACCAATGACATTTTTATAAATCCCCCCCCCCCCCCCCCATACAGTTGTATTGGTTATTTTCAAGCTATAGAGAGCATCTAACCTGTGGCACCTCCTCTGGCGTCTGCATGGACACCGCGGCTGGCTGCCTCACGATGTAGTTGATTTGCCCCACGATGGTTTGCTGCACATGCTGGGGCTGTTTGCTCTGGTTGAGTTGCATGTTGGACGGTTGACTCTGGAGCAGCAGCTCCAGCCCTTTCTGCATTTGCTCCAGCTCGAACTGCTGATTGATGATGTCCAGGCTGTGGTGCATGACCTGCTCGTGGGCAGCTTCGGATTGGCACAGCGCTGGCTGTTGGTGCCTCTGCTGCTGGATGTGATTGACGCTGTGGACGGGGCCCAGCTGCATTTGCACAGAGGGCACTTGCATAGACGGGGTGCTCAGCGGAAGCGTGGTGTGAACCTGTCCGAAATCCTGGGTTGTCACAGAACAAACGGGCGGCACGTTCTGTATGGCTGGAGGCAGCTGCGGCTTCTGTTGGTTCTCCGACCAGTACGATGAGCTCTCGTGCTCTGCGTGCGGCTGGTGGGTAAGCCACGGCTGGATGACCCTCAGCGGGCGAGACGTACATCTCTGCTCCTTGTTATACTGCATGGGTTGGACCGACTGTTGCTTGATCCCGGTGGGATGTGGGAAGGCAGGGGGGTGATGGTTCACACCGCTAATTGTATTCTGACCTTTAGTGACGGAGGGTAGCGTGTAACAGTGGGTGCAGCACACAGGGGTGGGGCAATGGACAGTAGAAGGAAACGTCTGTGAATTGGTTACAGCCCCAGCGTGAGGTGTGCTCGCAGGGTGGTGGGACTGATAGTAGGAGGGCTGTACATCTTCCACAGCTCCATAACTTGGCACCTCCGTCTGAGGCGCTTGCCCACCTTCTGTCACTATTGTCCCTGGAGACCACATAAGAAGCAAAGGAAGAGGGCATTAGATGCTTGGTTTTATTACATTTATATTCAGAAACTCATGGCACTCTGGGATTTATTTATTAAAGGGCCTCTGTCACCTAAACATTGCTTATACTGCGACTGTATCACCTAAACACTGCTTATACTGCGACTGTATCACCTAAACACTGCTCATACTGTCACTGTATCACCTAAACACTGCTTATACTGCGACTGTATCACCTAAACACTGCTTATACTGCGACTGTATCACCTAAACACTGCTCATACTGTCACTGTATCACCTAAACACTGCTTATACTGCGACTGTATCACCTAAACACTGCTCATACTGTCACTGTATCACCTAAACACTGCTTATACTGCGACTGTATCACCCAAACACTGCTTATACTGTGACTGTATCACCTAAACACTGCTTATACTGTGACTGTATCACCTAAACACTGCTTATACTGCGACTGTATCACCTAAACACTGCTTATACTGCGACTGTATCACCTAAACACTGCTCATACTGTCACTGTATCACCTAAACACTGCTTATACTGCGACTGTATCACCTAAACACTGCTCATACTGTCACTGTATCACCCAAACACTGCTTATACTGTGACTGTATCACCTAAACACTGCTCATACTGTGACTGTATCACCTAAACACTGCTTATACTGTGACTGTGTCACCTAAACACTGCTTATACTGTGACTGTGTCACCCAAACACTGCTTATACTGTGACTGTATCACCTAAACACTGCTTATACTGTGACTGTATCACCTAAACACTGCTTATACTGCGACTGTATCACCTAAACACTGCTTATACTGCGACTGTATCACCTAAACACTGCTCATACTGTCACTGTATCACCTAAACACTGCTTATACTGCGACTGTATCACCTAAACACTGCTCATACTGTCACTGTATCACCCAAACACTGCTTATACTGTGACTGTATCACCTAAACACTGCTCATACTGTGACTGTATCACCTAAACACTGCTTATACTGTGACTGTGTCACCTAAACACTGCTTATACTGTGACTGTGTCACCTAAACACTGCTTATACTGTGACTGTATCACCTAAACACTGCTTATACTGTGCCTGTATCACCTAAACACTGCTTATACTGTGACTGTATCACCCATACACTGCATAAACTGTGACTGTATCACCTAAATACTGCTTATACTGTGACTGTATCACCTAAACACTGCTTATACTGTGACTGTATCACCTAAACACTGCTTATACTGTGACTGTATCACCTAAACACTGCTTATACTGTGACTGTATCACCTAAACACTGCTTATACTGTGACTGTATCACTTAAACACTGCTTATACTGTGACTGTATCACTTAAACACTGCTTATACTGTGACTGTGTCACCTAAACACTGCTTATACTGTGACTGTATCACCCAAACACTGCTTATACTGTGACTGTATCACCTCAACACTGCTTACACTGTAACTGTGTCACCTAAACACTGCTTATACTGTGACTGTATCACCCAAACACTGCTTATACTGTGACTGTATCACCCATACACTGCATATACTGTGACTGTATCACCTAAATACTGCTTATACTGTGACTGTATCACCTAAACACTGCTTATACTGTGACTGTATCACCTAAACACTGCTTATACTGTATATAGATTATATCTCAGATTGTCCCAGCACTATAACATAACTCCCCTAATTTTTTTGGGGGGTGGGGGGAAAAGCTTAATCATTGATAGATTCCCCATCCCCTGCCAGTGATGCAATGAATGTAACATCCAAATTGCAGTGCTGACAATTGTGTTAGCAATGCAGTTCGGAAGATACCCAATTGTCGCATTGTGCATGCATGATATAGGCCCCGCCGCAGAATCCTGGGAAATGTGGTTCCCACTGATTCTGCTTTCATATAGCAGCCACGATCCCGCACACACACACACACACACACACACACACACCCCCCAACGTGCTGGCATCATACAGAATCGCTCTGTCAGAAATGTAATTCGGATGCCACATTCGGCCTCTTGGTTCATTTGTATCGGCGACACAACTGAGCCAAGGGGTCCGAAAGGAAAGTGGGAGGGGCTGAGGACGCTGTTAATCAAATAAAGTTTAACGTATGTCATCGTCCCCCCCCCCCCAAAAAAAAAAATAAGTTTAATTAAGTTGATTATTGAGTAAAAAAAAAAAAAGGTCTAGTTGTCCGTTAAAGATTATAGGACCTTTGCGCATTTTGGAAAGAGAAACTTTAAAAATGGTTGTGATTTAGGCTTTTGGTGTTGTTTATTCGTTGGTTTGTGCTTTGTCACTGGAATCAGAGAATTGAAACATAAATCTTTTACTGTAACTTGTTCCCATGAAGTTGATTTTATTTGCACCCTACCTAGATTGGTTATTTGTTTACTCCAGTACGATGGTTCCCAGTTGAATCTCAGCTTCAGGGGACGTCCACAGTCTGACCCACAGTTGGTTTCCAGAAGCCGCTGCATCTGATAGACGATCTGCAGGGAACAGGTCACATAATTATACAAATAACTCTGCCAACAAGACAATCCAACTGAAGTGGATTCAGATATTTTACAAAATGGAATGAAGATTTCACATAGAGCCATTCCTCTCGACTTCTTGGAAGAAGGAGCACTAAATGCGGAAAAGCTTAACACCTAATAAGAGCAAAGAGCATGAAATATAAACTATGTATTGTACTGGTAACACTTTTCCAAAGTGGTCTGTGTAATCATCCCCTAGTGACATCACTGTGCTGCATCATATGCACATTATTACCTTTGTAGTTACTTATTGAGCATTCTTTGCTTGATAGTTCTATCAGGGGCGGACATGTTGTGTAGAATCTTTGCTCTGTATAGCTCTATCAGGGGGAGGACATGTTGTTTAGAATCTTTGCTCTGTATAGCTCTATCAGGGGGCGGACATGTTGTTTAGAATCTTTGCTCTGTATAGCTCTATCAGGGGGCGGACATGTTGTTTAGAATCTTTGCTTGATAGTTCTATCAGGGGGCGGACATGTTGTTTAGAATCTTTGCTCTGTATAGCTCTATCAGAGGGCAGACATGTTGTTTAGAATCTTTGCTTGATAGTTCTATCAGGGGGCGGACATGTTGTTTAGAATCTTTGCTCTGTATAGCTCTATCAGGGGTGGACATGTTGTTTAGAATCTTTGCTCTGTATAGCTCTATCAGGGGGCGGACATGTTGTTTATAATCTTTGCTCTGTATAGCTCTATCAGGGGTGGACATGTTGTTTAGATTCTTTGCTCTGTATAGCTCTATCAGGGGGCGGATTGATGTGCCAACAAAATTAAACATGCAAGGTAAATATAGCTTTAAATGTGTTAGTCCGGCCCACTTTGTGACATCACAACATGGCATGGCATGCAAATTAAAGGGTCTCCTTCACTTAAACATGGTTTATTCTGTGACTGTAGAGATGCTGACGATGAGAGCGTAGGACGGTGCGTACCAGCTCCTTACTGAACAGGAAGGGTATGCTGTTTTTGCCATACATAGCCCAGTTGATGAAATTTTGGACATGTTCAAGCTGACGATTCAAAACCAATACAGACTGAAGCTGCTGCTCAAACTTGTGCTGCTTCTCACTGGTGATTTTCTACAAAAGAATAAGAAAGAAAGAAAAAAAGAGAGAGTTTCACATAGTGCAATACCATAAAGCCAATAGCTTGTCACAGTCCTTAAATTAATAGACATTTTAAGATGGATATCGCAGGTACCTAGAAGAGTGATATTGAATTCATGGAACATTCTTTTTTTTATCACGCCATAATGGGCGCAATGTACGGGAGAGGTATGAAAAATCTCACTGAATAAAAAAATAGTGCCAAGCGCTACGAGAATTGATGGCGCTGTACAAATAAATGTTAATGTAATGTAATGTAGTGCAGGTTTACAAATGATGTGCTCTCCAACAAAATTATCGATTCAACAGCTGAAAGTGTCTGGAAGGGTTATACATTGTTTGCAAAACTTGCACCAGCACGAGTGCCAAGCACAACCCAAAGTATATCACCGCCGGAGGTGGCGGAGAATTCCAATGATTGTTGGGAGTGTGATCTATACACAAGTGCACACAGTATTCGGTGTGTGTTTGTTCAGAGTTTATATATGTCCCCGTGACATACTTGAAAGTGAGAGAAATCCAAAGTATTTTTGTAAACCGTGTATAAATTAAATGCAAGTGCGCTAGTTTTTTTCTAGAAATGCGTACAGTTACTTCACACAGACTTTAAGTGAAGAATAAAAAGAAAAGACAAAAGGGCTTTAAATATTGGGGTGATTCTGGGTCAATGTTTTAAAAGTGGAGCAGTTGTGGAAACCAATGGAATATTCCTCCCGATTGCTCCACTTTCAGATAAATAACCCCCATTGTTGTTCCTGCCGTCCCCCAAAAATGCAGTATCGGGGAAACTGCCTGCTGTATAACGTCTGCTTTAAGGAAATCCTATTCTCATCACCCTGAGCAATGGCAGAGACAGCCTTGACTCTTCTCTATACTCTTAATCCACCCACCTCGAGCTGCTCCAGTAAAGCGTTGATCCGTTTGTTCAATTCGTTGATTATCACCATCTTTGTCATTTTAATCTGGTTCTCTACTTTCCGATGCATGTGCTTAATTTCAAACAATCTGCAAACAAAGAAAAAGAAACAATAAAAACTGCACACAGTGGATCACGACCTGCTATTCCCGCACCAAGGGGTTATTTGTAAATATTCAGTTAGTTTCTATCAGCGGTGGACATGTTGTTTAGAATCTTTGCTCTGTATAGCTCTATCAGGGGGCGGACATGTTGTTTAGAATCTTTGCTGTGTATAGCTCTATCGGGGGGTGGACATGTTTAGAATCTTTGCTCTGTATATCTCTATCAGGG
This sequence comes from Pelodytes ibericus, assembly GCA_036172795.1. NCBI lineage: Eukaryota > Metazoa > Chordata > Amphibia > Anura > Pelodytidae > Pelodytes > Pelodytes ibericus. The sequence goes on along the minus strand of CM069863.1, from coordinate 3,836,193 downwards.
AGTGGACATGTTGGTTAGAATCTTTGCTCTGTATAGCTCTATCATGGGGCAGACATGTTGTTTAGAATCTTTGCTCTGTATATCTCTATCAGGGAGTGGACATGTTGTTTAGAATCTTTGCTCTGTATAGCTCTATCAGGGGGCGGACATGTTGTTTAGAATCTTTGCTCTGTATAGCTCTATCAGGGGGTGGACATGTTGTTTAGAATCTTTGCTCTGTATAGCTCTATCAGGGGGTGGACATGTTGTTTAGAATCTTTGCTCTGTATCGTTGAAGGCTGTGTCAGTCATGTGATGTATGACCTCTGACATCTCACAGGGTATTAGCGCTCTGAGTTTTATAGTTAAAACGCTCAGTGATGTTAGACCTGAATTTAAACTGCTCTGCTGAAGACTAGGGGTTAAACTATGCCAGTCCTTAAAATTGGGATGGATTCTGTTTAATTATTTATCCAGTAATTTCTGTGATTTATGGTTTAATGATGCGTTACATGAAAACTAGATGGAAAATGTGTCCTATCTTTATTTAAACATTAATGTATAAGACCAATCTTATTAAACCATTTATCATTTCCAAAGCCTACATTTGCAAGCTTTCTCTTTCGTTCTTAAATCGTGTCTATTTACACTGCTGACAAACCTAGCGTATAAAACCATATTAACAGGTCATGTCCATGGCAGACCCTGGCTGAGGGTTATGGTAGTTGTAGAGAAGTCCTGTTGGGGGTTACAGTCAATAGAGGTCATTAGGTTCTTTCTTGGTCAACACTGTATTCGGCAATTGTCAGCTCTGCAAACTGTGTAATTTTATGTAAACTTGCCCACAGTGACTTTCAGTTTGTCTGCAGTTCCACCACATTCTGTTAGAGTGTTACCAAATTGTATATTTTATATATAGTTTTTATATATACAAGAGATTTCTTTCTGTTTTATATATTGATTTTAAACAGAGAGAAGAGGCACAGAGTAATGCACTTTGACAAGTGGCTATAGTTACTGTGTAGAATGACCGTGAGATAGGAAGGAGCAGGCAGACAATCAGGAGAGAGAGGTTCCTGTGCCTTTCACAAATTTGTCAGCACTGTAATAGAAGAGTGGGCACAGCACATGCCTCTTCCCAACTGCGCCTGCGATTATTTTTACCAGAGCTGCCCCCTTTCTCTGGTACGCACTTACGCCGACCATCCTGCTATATTCCTCTTTCTTAATCTTCGAAATGTCTCCAAAATCTTTGTAAGGAAACTTACTATTCATTCCACCGACCTACCTCCAACTGTCCCCAAATACTGTACCACCACCTTCCTTTTTGACTTTTTACACTCATTTTGTGTCCCCCCCACTACCTCTAGATTGTAAGCTCTGTGAAGAGGGCTCTCTCCTACTCTGTACCAAGTGCTATCCAAATTTCTGGTGCATGTAATCCTGAAGAATAAATACATCTGAGAATTCATTATGGGTCAATATAGGTAAAGTGTCTTAGCGACAGGGTGTATATCTCGGTGCAGAGTATGATAACAATGATGTGCATCTTCTTACCGATCCTCAATCTGTTTCCCTGCCGTTTGAACACCAAGTTTCTTCTCTTCCACTTGGGTTATAACGTTTTCCAAGAGAACTCTCTGGTTCTGTAAGGCCTCGTCTAGACGCCGGAACCTACATAATAAGATATATATACACCGGTTATACATGTGACTGTGAGAGCCCTTTACTGACGTCTGTCCGGGACACTGACGCATTTCACCAACCTGTGGTCCTTGTGCTCCAGGAGGAGACAATGGCGGCACATAAGGGCATCACATGTCTCACAAAAAAGCCTCAGAGTTTCTTGGCTGTGAATCGGGCAAAAGAGGAGGTTACCGCAACTGGCGTCGGTCCCTGTAACAAACACAGAACAATCAATGGTTTGCACCACGTCTAGCATTAGTATTGCACAGATTGTGCCACGTCTAGCATAAGTATTGCACAGATTGTGCCACGTCTAGCATTAGTATTGCGCAGTTTGTGCCACGTCTAGCATTAGTATTGCGCAGTTTGTGCCACATCTAACGCTAGTATTGCACCGTTTGTGCTACGTCTTTCGCTAGTATTGCACAGTTTGTGCCACGTCTAACGCTAGTATTGCACCGTTAGTGCCACGTCTAACGCTAGTATTGCACCGTTTGTGCCACGTCTGACGCTAGTATTGCACAGTTTGTGCCACGTCTAACGCTAGTATTGCACAGTTTGTGCCACGTCTAACGCTAGTATTGCACAGTTTGTGCCACGTCTAACGCTAGTATTGCCGTTTGTGCCACGTCTAACGCTAGTATTGCACCGTTTGTGCCACGTCTAACGCTAGTATTGCACCGTTTGTGCCACGTCTGACGCTAGTATTGCACAGTTTGTGCCACGTCCGACGCTAGTATTGCACAGTTTGTGCCACGTCCGACGCTAGTATTGCACAGTTTGTGCCACGTCCAACGCTAGTATTGCACAGTTTGTGCCACGTCTAGCGCTAGTATTGCACAGTTTGTGCCACGTCTAACGCTAGTATTGCCGTTTGTGCCACGTCTAACGCTAGTATTGCACAGTTTGTGCCACGTCTAACGCTAGTATTGCTGTTTGTGCCACGTCTAACGCTAGTATTGCACAGTTTGTGCCACGTCTAACGCTAGTATTGCACAGTTTGTGCCACGTCTAACACCAGTATTGAACAGTTTGACTTGATATGCAAATCACCTGCTATTCAGTAGCAAATGTCATTTGAATTCAAACCCCACAGTGATGTCATAAGGAGGAGACGTTACAGACACATAGATTTCTCTTACTATATGGATTTGCTGTAGTTTTTCTACTTGTATAGATAATGTTTTTACTCTACATTCACAGTATCAGCAATGTACTCGCTTGAAATGTTTCTGCCATGGTTGTGCTTTGTGAATGTCATACCGGAGGATGCTCTTTGAGATCCCGGCAGGTAGTGGTCCCCGGCACCCTTGCTGTGCCGGTGCTGTTCGGCACATGTGCTGCACAGCCATTTATTGCAGTGTGTGCAGAGGCTGTGCGCTGGGTTCTTCTCTGTGCAGTCGTAACAGCTCTGCAAATGGAGAAAAATAACATGCAAAAATAGTGCAATATGCACAGAACAAGTCATTTCACAGGTCGGTAAAGCAATATGACTGGGGTTTCTCATGCATTTATGCCCTAAAAAGGGGATTGTGGAGAACTGACAAGTCAATTCATATTGTTGAAACAATGATATTTTTTGCACTTCTAAAACATGTTTTTGCAGGATATAAAATGTGAACTCTATATTAATTGAGGCAATGTTCTGGGGGTCTCTAAAAGGTAAACATCACACACGTTTGTTAAATTTAGGCTGAAGGTTTCAACAAAAGCATAATTCAAACAACTGCTTTTAAAGATTTCGGAAGGTTTGAGTGTATGCGCTGTGGGCCCAGCTATAATTAAGATGCAAAGTGAGTTTCAAGGCTAAATATAGAAGATTTTCCATGACTTGCAAGAAAACAAGTTAATTACTGGTATAAAGATACAAAAACCATTGTAATATAACAGCTGCCTCCTCCGCTAGTCAACAAAGACTGCCAGCTCCTGGGGCAAGTGAGGATGCAGGGGCTTAATGTCTGTATTTAGGAAAAACACCAGGTTTACTTTCTATTCAAGGCATATTATACAAGCTGTATTAAATGTAATATTGCAATCAAGATATCTGTAATCATCGCAATATCTTGTTATATAAATAAATAAGAATAATAAACCTTTATTTTTAACTCTGCTCTAGAACATCGAGTACTTTGCAGTGTGACGTCTGACACTAGGGGGGCTTCATTCAGGTAAGAGAGCATTGCACGAACTGAGAAGGGAATTGCAAACTGAAACCCTTTTTCATTTATAAAGCCCTGTACATGGTTTGTCGCATGTCTATGTTAGTGAATGTATTATGAGGGATTTGGGGTATGTTCCCGGTCACTTACCCTCGCCATGTTACAGGGAGTTCGGGAAAATTCATGCAGAAGCAGATTTTCTATTACATTCCCAGACACGCACGTCTGGCTGTACACAGGACAACCGACAACACCTGAAATAAACACAAAATGAGACTAACATCACAACTATACAATGTACCAGTGTAAAGAGACCGGCATGTAACACGCCAAGACCTTCGCATTAAACATGCAGTGCATGGCTGCTGGCAGTGCTTACTGGAGATAGAGCCACCAAGTACTATAAATCCCATCAGGATCATATTTTGCAGCCTTTAGTTCAGTTAGTTTAGTCTTTGTAGATAAGTCATTGATTTATTACTGTTTTTGAGCAGCTGTGCATCATAGGAGTTGTAATCCACAGCTATTAGCTGGAGCAGGTGGTTGTATCATCATATGACTTACAGCTTGGGGTTCTGGTCCTAGGAGATCTAACAGAGAGGACATCATACACCTAAGGACCAAAGGGTCTACTCAATAAAGAGAGACTTGCAGGGAATTGAGAAAAGAATTTCATACATAAGGACAAATTAGCCGAGTTGGAAACAAATGATCTCATTCAGCTGCATTGGACAATTCGACTACATTGGCCTAAAGTTTCAAATTCTCATCTCAGTTTCCCGCGGGTCTCTCTTTATTGAGTAGACCCTTTAGACAGGTAGACATTAGGAGATGCTAAAAGTATTACATTTGTGGGTGTTGTATGATAATCATAAGACCTGGGGGGTCTTCATGATCAATCTGCTTAAATATAACTCACAGCCTGGGCATAATAATAAACACATTCCAGACAATTTGCCACAAGTGGGTACATCAAAGAGGGCAATTGAATATCCTCAAAATACTGCCAAAACAGAATAAACAAGGCAAGGACTACAACTCCCATAATGCTCAGCCATGACTACAACTCCCACAATGCTCACCAAGACCATGACTACAACTCCCAGAGTGTTCAACCAGGCCAGGGCTACAACTCCCATAATGCTCAGCCATGACTACAACTCCCACAATGCTCAACAAGACCATGACTACAGCTCCCATAATGCTCAACAAGGCCACTACAACTCCCAGAGTTCTCAACCAGGCCAGGGCTACAACTCCTGAAATGCTCAACAAGGCCAGGACTTCAGCTCCCAGCATGCTCAACCGGACCAGGACTACAGCTCCCATAATGCTCAACCAGGCCAGAACCACAGCTCCCAGAATGCACATCCAGGCCAGAACTACAGCTCCCAGAATGCACATCCAGGCTGCCCCTTCACCCAATTTCCTCTGCTCTGGAGCAGTATTTACTAAATATTCAAGCAATAGAAATACAAGTATTAGTCCAAGATTTCCGGTGAAAACTCTAACAAATAATTACAGATAATTAGGATTTTTACATGAAAAGCAGAATATTTAACCTCTTCTGATGTCATTTCCATTTGATCTCATGAGGTTAAAGTGCATTGACCTCTAATCCACTCCCAGACTGACATGGACAGGGTTAAATGAGATGCTGTAATCTCTGCTCTCCTGATGTCATCCTCCTTGGGATGCCACATAGCAATTTACCTGACTCCCACATCATTATTTACATCTCTCCATCTACTGAGAGAAAAGGGGTGTGTACCACCTTAAGAGGGATCTGTCACCTAAACACTGCTTATACTGTGACTGTATCACCTAAACACTGCTTATACTGTGACTGTATCACCCAAACACTGCTTATACTGTGACTGTGTCACCCAAACACTGCTTATACTGTGACTGTATCACCTAAACACTGCTTATACTGTGACTGTATCACCTAAACACTGCTTATACTGTGACTGTATCACCTAAACACTGCTTATACTGTGACTGTATCACCTAAACACTGCTTATACTGGGACTGTATCACCTAAACACTGCTTATACTGTGACTGTATCACCTATACACTGCTTATACTGTGACTGTATCACCTAAACACTGCTTATACTGGGACTGTATCATCTAAACACTGCTTATACTGTGACTGTATCACCTAAACACTGCTTATACTGGGACTGTATCACCTAAACACTGCTTATACTGTGACTGTATCACCTAAACACTGCTCATACTGTGACTGTATCACCTAAACACTGCTTATACTGGGACTGTATCATCTAAACACTGCTTATACTGTGACTGTATCACCTAAACACTGCTTATACTGTGACTGTATCACCCAAACACTGCTTATACTGTGACTGTATCACCTAAACACTGCTTATACTGTGACTGTATCACCCAAACACTGCTTATACTGTGACTATCACCCAAACACTGCTTATACTGTGACTATTACCCAAACACTGCTTATACTGTGACTGTATCACCCAAACACTGCTTATACTGTGACTGTATCACCCAAACACTGCTTATACTGTGACTGTATCACCCAAACACTGCTTATACTGCGACTGTACAGAATAAAGAATGATGGGAAATGATCAATAAGAGAAAAGGTGTTTTAAATGTGTCTCCTCCTCCTGACATCAACTTAATTAACTCATTTTTCAGTTGAAACAGTTTAATTTACATATCACACCATTGACACATTTAAAACATATTTTTCTCTTAGCAAATGTATAAAATAACACAACGCACAGATCATTTTCCATCATTTTTTTATTCTTTACATTCACAGGCCAAGGGTTATCCAGTCCTGTGCCCCTCAGTTATGGGAATCAGGCCCTGTTAATCCTGAGAATCAAGCCATGGAGCTTGCCCTGTGCCCCAGGAACCGAAGTACCTAAACTTTGTACGAAAAATAAAATAAGTGTACAGTGTAAGTAGCTTTGCCTTAAAAAAAAAATAAGAGGTAACGTTAGCGAGAGCAGTGCCATTATACTGATTAATCTCCAGGTGACATGGCCAGGAATCCCTTGCCATATTGATTGCATCACCAGGCCTCTGATATTATTTGGGGCTCATGGAGAAGGCTGGCTGAGGCAATCTGACGACACTTCACCGCTTCACAAGCAGGAGCAAAGGGGATCTGTTTGCTAAACATAACTATACATTGTGCAGGGTCTGGTGAGTTTCTCCTGCTAGAAGAACAGAGTTGGCCCTGTATAATGCATTGTTATAAAGTGACAGTGTGTAAAGATGTAACTCTGCATTATCCATGGCCAGCTGAGCTCTTCTATATATTCTTCTATACATTGTGCAGGGTCTGGTGAGTTTCTCCTGCTAGAAGAACAGAGTTGGCCCTGTATAATGCATTGTTATAAAGTGACAGTGTGTAAAGATGTAACTCTGTATTATCCATGGCCAGCTGAGCTCTTCTATATATTCTTCTATACATTGTGCAGGGTCTGGTGAGTTTCTCCTGCTAGAAGAACAGAGTTGGCCCTGTATAATGCATTGTTATAAAGTGACAGTGTGTAAAGATGTAACTCTGCATTATCCATGGCCAGCTGAGCTCTTCTATATATTCTTCTATACATTGTGCAGGGTCTGGTGAGTTTCTCCTGCTAGAAGAACAGAGTTGGTCCTGTATAATGCATTGTTATAAAGTGGCAGTGTGTAAAGATGTAACTCTGCATTATCCATGGCCAGCTGAGCTCTTCTATATATTCTTCTATACATTGTGCAGGGTCTGTCTGGTGAGTTTCTCCTGCTAGAAGAACAGAGTTGGCCCTGTATAATACATTGTTATAAAGTGACAGTGTGTAAAGATGTAACTCTGCATTATCCATGGCCAGCTGAGCTCTTCTATATATTCCTCTATACATTGTGCAGGGCCTGGTGAGTTTCTCCTGCTAGAAGAACAGAGTTGGCCCTGTATAATGCATTGTTATATAGTGACAGTGTGTAAAGATGTAACTCTGCATTATCCATGGCCAGCTGAGCTCTTCTATATATTCCTCTATACATTGTGCAGGGCCTGGTGAGTTTCTCCTGCTAGAAGAACAGAGTTGGCCCTGTATAATGCATTGTTATATAGTGACAGTGTGTAAAGATGTAACTCTGCATTATCCATGGCCAGCTGAGCTCTTCTATATATTCTTCTATACATTGTGCAGGGTCTGGTGAGTTTTTCCTGCTAGAAGAACATAGTTGGCCCTGTATAATGCATTGTTATAAAGTGACAGTGTGTAAAGATGTAACTCTGCATTATCCATGGCCAGCTGAGCTCTTCTATATATTCTTCTATACATTGTGCAGGGTCTGGTGAGTTTCTCCTGCTAGAAGAACAGAGTTGGTCCTGTATAATGCATTGTTATAAAGTGACAGTGTGTAAAGATATAACTCTGCATTATCCATGGCCAGCTGAGCTCTTCTATATATTCTTCTATACATTGTGCAGGGTCTGGTGTGTTTCTCCTGCTAGAAGAACATAGTTGGCCCTGTATAATGCATTGTTATATAGTGACAGTGTGTAAAGATGTAACTCTGCATTCAGTGGTGTATCTTGATTTTGTGCTGCCCTAGGCAGACAAAATCCGGGCACCCCCCTACCCAAGCTGCACACCCACGTTACACACCTAAGACATGCCCCATCATTCAGACTCACATCAAGCTCATACTCCCATCACACTCAGTCACACACTCCTACTCCCATCACACTCAGTCACACACTCCTACTCCCATCACACACACTCTGACTCCCATCACACTTAGTCACACACACACACACATCCCATCAGCACTTACCTTTCCCTGGCAGGCAGGCAGCATGGTCCCTCCATGCTGCCTGTTCGGCTTCCCGGCGATTGTGCCGACAGGTCACGTGACCGGGCGCGCGTATGACGTCAGCGCGCCCGTCACGTGACTGTCGGCACTTCCGTGTCGGCACACTGCACGGGGAGCCAAACAGGCAGCACGGAGGTTTCTCTGTGCTGCCTGTTCGGCTCCCCGTGCAGCCTGGCAGGCAGAGCGATGGTGAGGGGGGATCTTCCGATCCCCTCTCACCTCTGTCTCTGCCTGCCAGCGCGGTCTTCTTTTTTTATTTTTTATTTTTTTTATTTTTCTTCAGTGCTGGGGGGCGCTGCCGCCCCCCAAAATTTGCCGCCCTAGGCATCCGCCTAGGATGCCTCGCGGTAAATATAGCACTGTCTGCATTATCCATGGCCAGCTGAGCTCTTCTATATATTCCTCTATACATTGTGCAGGGCCTGGTGAGTTTCTCCTGCTAGAAGAACAGAGTTGGCCCTAAATAATGCATTGTTATAAAGTGACAGTGTGTAAAGATGTAACTCTGCATCATCCATGGCCAGCTGAGCTCTTCTATATATTATTCTATACATTGTACAGGGCCTGGTGAGTTTCTCCTGCTAGAAGAACAGAGTTGGTCCTGTATAATGCATTGTTATAAAGTGACAGTGTGTAAAGATGTAACTCTGCATTATCCATGGCCAGCTGAGCTCTTCTATATATTCTTCTATACATTGTGCAGGGTCTGGTGAGTTTCTCCTGCTAGAATAACAGAGTTGGTCCTGTATAATGCATTGTTATAAAGTGACAGTGTGTAAAGATGTAACTCTGCATTATCCATGGCCAGCTGAGCTCTTCTATATATTCTTCTATACATTGTACAGGGCCTGGTGAGTTTCTCCTGCTAGAAGAACAGAGTTGGCCCTGTATAATGCATTGTTATATAGTGACAGTGTGTAAAGATGTAACTCTGCATTATCCATGGCCAGCTGAGCTCTTCTATATATTCTTCTATACATTGTACAGGGCCTGGTGAGTTTCTCCTGCTAGAAGAACAGAGTTGGCCCTGTATAATGCATTGTTATAAAGTGACAGTGTGTAAAGATGTAACTCTGCATTATCCATGGCCAGCTGAGCTCTTCTATATATTCTTCTATACATTGTGCAGGGTCTGGTGAGTTTCTCCTGCTAGAAGAACAGAGTTGGTCCTGTATAATGCATTGTTATAAAGTGACAGTGTGTAAAGATATAACTCTGCATTATCCATGGCCAGCTGAGCTCTTCTATATATTCTTCTATACATTGTGCAGGGTCTGGTGTGTTTCTCCTGCTAGAAGAACATAGTTGGCCCTGTATAATGCATTGTTATATAGTGACAGTGTGTAAAGATGTAACTCTGCATTCAGTGGTGTATCTTGATTTTGTGCTGCCCTAGGCAGACAAAATCCGGGCACCCCCCTACCCAAGCTGCACACCCACGTTACACACCTAAGACATGCCCCATCATTCAGACTCACATCAAGCTCATACTCCCATCACACTCAGTCACACACTCCTACTCCCATCACACTCAGTCACACACTCCTACTCCCATCACACACACTCTGACTCCCATCACACTTAGTCACACACACACACACATCCCATCAGCACTTACCTTTCCCTGGCAGGCAGGCAGCATGGTCCCTCCATGCTGCCTGTTCGGCTTCCCGGCGATTGTGCCGACAGGTCACGTGACCGGGCGCGCGTATGACGTCAGCGCGCCCGTCACGTGACTGTCGGCACTTCCGTGTCGGCACACTGCACGGGGAGCCAAACAGGCAGCACGGAGGTTTCTCTGTGCTGCCTGTTCGGCTCCCCGTGCAGCCTGGCAGGCAGAGCGATGGTGAGGGGGGATCTTCCGATCCCCTCTCACCTCTGTCTCTGCCTGCCAGCGCGGTCTTCTTTTTTTATTTTTTATTTTTTTTATTTTTCTTCAGTGCTGGGGGGCGCTGCCGCCCCCCAAAATTTGCCGCCCTAGGCATCCGCCTAGGATGCCTCGCGGTAAATATAGCACTGTCTGCATTATCCATGGCCAGCTGAGCTCTTCTATATATTCCTCTATACATTGTGCAGGGCCTGGTGAGTTTCTCCTGCTAGAAGAACAGAGTTGGCCCTAAATAATGCATTGTTATAAAGTGACAGTGTGTAAAGATGTAACTCTGCATCATCCATGGCCAGCTGAGCTCTTCTATATATTATTCTATACATTGTACAGGGCCTGGTGAGTTTCTCCTGCTAGAAGAACAGAGTTGGTCCTGTATAATGCATTGTTATAAAGTGACAGTGTGTAAAGATGTAACTCTGCATTATCCATGGCCAGCTGAGCTCTTCTATATATTCTTCTATACATTGTGCAGGGTCTGGTGAGTTTCTCCTGCTAGAATAACAGAGTTGGTCCTGTATAATGCATTGTTATAAAGTGACAGTGTGTAAAGATGTAACTCTGCATTATCCATGGCCAGCTGAGCTCTTCTATATATTCTTCTATACATTGTACAGGGCCTGGTGAGTTTCTCCTGCTAGAAGAACAGAGTTGGCCCTGTATAATGCATTGTTATATAGTGACAGTGTGTAAAGATGTAACTCTGCATTATCCATGGCCAGCTGAGCTCTTCTATATATTCTTCTATACATTGTACAGGGCCTGGTGAGTTTCTCCTGCTAGAAGAACAGAGTTGGCCCTGTATAATGCATTGTTATAAAGTGACAGTGTGTAAAGATGTAACTCTGCATTATCCATGGCCAGCTGAGCTCTTCTATATATTCCTCTATACATTGTGCAGGGCCTGGTGAGTTTCTCCTGCTAGAAGAACAGAGTTGGCCCTGTATAATGCATTGTTATAAAGTGACAGTGTGTAAAGATGTAACTCTGCATCATCCATGGCCAGCTGAGCTCTTCTATATATTATTCTATACATTGTACAGGGCCTGGTGAGTTTCTCCTGCTAGAAGAACAGAGTTGGTCCTGTATAATGCATTGTTATAAAGTGACAGTGTGTAAAGATGTAACTCTGCATTATCCATGGCCAGCTGAGCTCTTCTATATATTCTTCTATACATTGTGCAGGGTCTGGTGAGTTTCTCCTGCTAGAATAACAGAGTTGGTCCTGTATAATGCATTGTTATAAAGTGACAGTGTGTAAAGATGTAACTCTGCATTATCCATGGCCAGCTGAGCTCTTCTATATATTCTTCTATACATTGTACAGGGCCTGGTGAGTTTCTCCTGCTAGAAGAACAGAGTTGGCCCTGTATAATGCATTGTTATATAGTGACAGTGTGTAAAGATGTAACTCTGCATTATCCATGGCCAGCTGAGCTCTTCTATATATTCTTCTATACATTGTACAGGGCCTGGTGAGTTTCTCCTGCTAGAAGAACAGAGTTGGCCCTGTATAATGCATTGTTATAAAGTGACAGTGTGTAAAGATGTAACTCTGCATTATCCATGGGCAGCTGAGCTCTTCTAGCAGGAGAAACTCCCCAGGTTTGACCCTGCATGTATAGTTATTTCAGTGACATGCAATCATTTCATTTTTATGTATATTTGTTCTAAATATGTAACCTTATTTTATAAATACTTGTCTGCATCAGTTTGCAAAAGAGATTATTTTTAATATATTAAAAAAAATACAAACATGTCTGCCTCCATTTTTGCAAGAAGTGCTGCAATATCCTGATGTAAACTGACCAACTGAGTGCAGCAAATAACCCCTAGTGGCCACAGCTAGTATTGTAGGTTAAAATTCCTGCTACCTATCCAAATTCTTCAGACCATGGAAACTCCAGGAGTTATATTTACCTAACTTCCCCAGTTTTAGCAAACACAAGGAGCATTATTTGTATGGCACTGATGCATTATGATATCAATAGAGTGTGTATTCTAAAGTACTAACCCAGCTGGGCTATCTCAAGGAGGATTAATTAGTGCGTTCTGCAAGGGAATTACAATGAAAACAAATAGACATGTTTCCCACATAACAGAGGGGCTATATTCCAATAAATACCTCTAATACCACTGTACCCAGCTCGCATCATGCAGAACTTAATGCTTATTTATATGTATATATCACAGACATAGTCAGCGGCGCTGTACAAATGCCTGCTTATGAGTACCTGGTGTATTGCACACCCCTGCGACACTTGAAGAGTTAACTGGCAAGAGTAACAGATCCTGTAGGACAGGACTGGATTAACCAGTTAGCAGAATAAGCAAGTGCATCGGGCATCACAAAAATCCAAAAACAAGAATATTAATAATAATAATAATGTGACTTTAATACTATTGATATTATTATATTATAAGTCATTATTATAATTCGGAATCTCTCTTTTCACATAAATAACTACCTACCTGCTGCACCATCTCTTCGTACAGACCCCCACCTGTGCCCCCAACTGCATGCTGCTCACTCACTGATTCACCATCTCATCTATTCAGATATCTACGTACCTGCAGCTCTCTCTCTACCTACCTGTACCTGCCCGCTGCCCCCTGCCCCCTATCCTCTCCCTCCAGCACACACAGTCACCTACCTGTACCTCCCCGCTGCCCCCTATCCTCTCCCTCCAGCACAGTCACCTACCTGTACCTGCCCGCTGCCCCCTATCCTCTCCCTCCAGCACACACAGTCACCTACCTGTACCTCCCCGCTGCCCCCTATCCTCTCCCTCCAGCACAGTCACCTACCTGTACCTGCCCACTGCCCCCTATCCTCTCCCTCCAGCACACACAGTCACCTACCTGTACCTGCCCACTGCCCCCTATCCTCTCCAGCACACACAGTCACCTACCTGTACCTGCCCACTGCCCCCTATCCTCTCCAGCACACACAGTCACCTACCTGTACCTGCCCGCTGCACCCTATCCTCTCCAGCACACACAGTCACCTACCTGTACCTCCCCGCTGCCCCTATCCTCTCCCTCCAGCACACACAGTCACCTACCTGTACCTGCCCACTGCCCCCTATCCTCTCCAGCACACACAGTCACCTACCTGTACCTGCCCGCTGCACCCTATCCTCTCCAGCACACACAGTCACCTACCTGTACCTCCCCGCTGCCCCTATCCTCTCCCTCCAGCACACACAGTCACCTACCTGTACCTGCCCCGCTGCACCCAGTCCTCTCTGCACCGTCCACTAAATCACATGGAAGAGATAATCCTGTACAATGTGCGTCAGCTCAGGAAAGGTCTGACATGCTCCTGCCAGTGAAGAAATGAAGCAGCAGGTCCCAGGTGACCAGATGTTTATATGTAACTCTGCATGATGCAACCACGTAATCTGTATAGGAACCCCAGAGGGACCGGCAGAGGCGTGTATACCTGGGGATCTGATGCACTCAGCCTCATGCACTCAGTCAGCAGGCTGGCATAGTTACTAAAGTTTAAATGCCACCAGTTAGACTGCCCCCCAGCCCTGTCTGCTCACTGCTGGGGTAAGGGCTACAGGTGATTTCCATCCCTAGGTTCATTCAATAAGCCCTTGAAGAATGAGAAAGCAAACAAGTGATCTGTAAATTGCCGTACACATCACAGAAAGTCTGAGCCGTGACGCAAATCATGATCTACACAAAAATACAAATATGGGGGCTGTGCTTCCCCGTAAACGCATCACAATCTTAGTATGAAATGTGAGGCATCCAGACTGGATTATGATCATTAGTATTACTTTGCCCGTCACTGTTGAGGGTACTCGAGGACGCAGCACCATGTGATTAACCCATACATCTGGAGTCCTGAGCTTGGGCTCCGTGCAAAGGCAACCTGACCTTGAAGGACAGCCATCGGCAAAAAAATATCTTCTGTTTAATTAAAACAAATCTTCTGTTTAATTAAAGAGTACATTAAGTGCAGACATTTGAAATAGAAATGCTTTAATGAAAGAATACAAATAAAGCACCTTTTTGCTCTGTATAGCTCTATCAGGGGGCGGACATGTTGTTTAGAATCTTTGCTCTGTATAGCTCTATCAGGGGCGGACATGTTTTTTAGAATACTTGCTCTGTATAGCTCTATCAGGGGGCAGACATGTGTTTTAGAATCTTTGCTCTGTATAGCTGGGGGCGGACATGTTGTTTAGAATCTTTTCTCTGTATAGCTCTATCGGGGCCCGACATGTTGTTTAGAATCTTTGCTCTGTATAGCGATATCAGGGGGTGGACATGTTGGTTAGAATCTTTGCTCTGTATAGCTCTATCAGGGGGCGGGCATGTTGTTTAGAATCTTTGCTCTGTATAGCTCTATCAGGGGGCGGACATGTTGTTTAGAATCTTTGCTCTGTATAGCTCTATCAGGGGGCGGACATGTTGGTTAGAATCTTTGGTGAGATAAAGTAAGATTGTGACACAATGTACTAAATGACAGGATCACTATGTTCCGCCAGCTGAGCGCTGTGTAGATGATGCTTTATCACTTTGGGGAATTAGAGCTGTTGTTATAGAAATAAGAGAGAATCTTTCTTAACTCATTAAGTGCCAGGGAGAGAGTTTTAACCCGACAGTAATGCTTGCATTTGCTTTTTTTTTTACTGACTACGTTATGCCACAGTTATTTTCCTCTATCCTGTGACTTCTGCCTCATCAGATAATTATTATCTCCCTAGCAGTGAGTTTAACACAATTTTAAATCACAATCTCAGCAGGATGAATACCATAATATGAGATCCGGTAGTTGAATAAAAAATAATGATATTGTAGATATGAGACATATGCTGCAATCTTGCTTACGCAATGTATAGATCATTTTATTCATTATGTTCGCAGTATAAACAGTGTTTAGGTGACCATGTCCCTTTAAAAACTTCCATTTTTAGTTCTCTTGGCATCCTTTCCATTGTCTTGATGCTCAGTAATTTATATTTGAATTGATCTGTCCAAACTCTGTGTTTGGACATTTCAAACCCACATAACATTAAACCAGAAAGAGGAAAATTGCAGCTAAACACAAACACCGCAGAAATTGTCCAGAATGCCCAAATATGTCCCAAACGGCCGGTCCTTAAGGGGTTAAATAAACAAGTGGCTGAGCGTCATGCAAGATGGATAACACCGGTGAGTTATCAGTGTGGTTTGAGCAGATCGGGAGCTCTGGAGCTGGAGTGGAACCAGAGCAAAAATACTTTTGGCTGCACACGCTTGCACAGAATTATTTTTAATTGGTCTAGAAATAAGATAATATGTCGTGACATCTGGCGTGGTTTAGATACTTTTGGGGAGGTAGGGTGTCTGTTCACCAATTAGGTGCTGCAATATTTTAAAAAAACATGCACTCTCTAAAAGGAGTGACCAGTGTTCAATAACGCCATGTAGTCTTTGTATATCTGCTTAGCCGTCCGCAGGGAGGGAGCAAGAGAGGGCACTGAGCTCAAGATATGGTGGGATCAGCACCAAAAAACCTCATTTGCACCAAGGAAGAAAGCCCCCTTTGCCCTGACAGAGCACGTGTAATATGATCCACATTGTATGTATTGATAGCCTCTCCCCTGTTTATTCTCTGGAATTTATTACCCAAAATCGGGGGGGGGGTTCCCGACTGATTATCAGACACTGGTTTATTTTCATTTTTTTTAAAGGTATTTCACTTTAAATGTGTATCAGTTGCAAAATATTACATCACATGCCCCAGTGTACAACGCCTGCCCCTGTCACAGGACGAGCCTAACCCTTTAACATCAGGGGAGGTCTGTGCCGCTGCAGGGGACCCGCATCTCCCTGCAGAGAATTGCAGTATTTTATAATGAGAAAATAATATGCTCTGAAAAGGAAACAAACTACGCAGTTCAAACAAAGGGGACCTGGAAATATGAGGAATAATTGGAATATCTTGTGAGTAACAGACAGGGCGGAAACGGAATTAGGTTAGATGCTGCAATTAACAAAATACATAGATTCAAGATTGTTGGTAAATACACAGATTTAAGGCACTCTGTCATTTTACGGTGAATGTGGAGAATAAAAAGTGATTGCAAGCAAACGCCTAAATCAGAGAAAATGTACTTCAACCCATTAATGGCGGAGGCTGTTTTTACACTTCTGCGTTGTTTGTGTTTAGCTCTAATTTTCCTCTTTCTCGTCTAATGTACCCACATATCTTACATGTTGTTTTTGTCACCAAAGCTCTCCTAACCCCATCGCGCCCTTAATGACCAAAGCACCAAACCTGCGTCTTTGTGCTTCTGGCTCCGATCACAAGCCAGGAACATACCAGCAGAGACCCTGCCAACATCCCGTGATACCCGGAAGTTCGGGCACTCGGGGATGCTGGAAATATAGCGGATGCGTAATTTGACCATTCGCTACATTTTGTATGTCAGACTGAGGCCACTTAAAGTGCCCTCATCTGACACTGGGGATCCCGCTGCAAGTCCCTACAGCGGGATCTGCACACAGCTCATCACGGGGAGTCGCGATGAGCAGTTATATGCAGGATGTACTATGCTGTCCTACAAGCCTTTAGGCACTAAAAAGTGGGACGGCATAAAACATCCTATAAGCCGGAAGATTCTTTAGAATCTTTGCTCTGTATAGCTCCATCAGGGGAGGACATGTTGTTTAGAATCTTTGCTCTGTATAGCTCTATCATGGGGAGGACATGTTGTTTAGAATCTTTGCTCTGTACAGCTCTATCAGGGGGCAGACATGTTGTTTAGAATCTTTGCTCTGTATAGCTCTATCAGGGGGTGGACATATTGGTTAGAATCTTTGCTCTGTATAGCTCTATCAGGGGGCAGACATGTTGGTTAGAATCTTTGCTCTGTATAGCTCTATCAGGGGGAGGACATGTTGTTTAGAATCTTTGCTCTGTATAGCTCTATCAGGGGGAGGACATGTTGTTAGAATCTTTGCTCTGTATAGCTCTATCAGGGGGCAGACATGTTGTTTAGAATCTTTGCTCTGTATAGCTCTATCAAGAGGTGGACATGTTGTTTAGAACTTATAATGCTGGGACTTGTAAGTACATTGCTTTTTCAGCGCAGTTCCAAAATAACACACCAGGACCCCTTATTTACACAGTTTATTGATGCACATACACTATGAGGGGCTGTACCTAAAAACTTTTTTTTTTTGCAGCATAGAAGGTTGAAATACTATCCAATTCTTCATTTTAAACAGTCCTAGTGCAGAGTGTACAGTATACAGTTTACTGACCATTACAAAAAACAAGGAGGAGAGACATTACTCGATTGACAGATGGCCCCCGTAGAAAGGTCAGGGTCCTTGCAAATAGGATCATTAACGCACAATACCAGTTAACCCTTTCACGATAGTGGTTATTTCACGCGAGCAAAGTGCTTTCACCTCCGGTGTTTTTCATTTTGTACAGTGTCCACGACGCGTTTCGCTCCGTCACGGCTTTGTTTTACTGCTCCTTGTGATCTTAATACCACAGAAGAAAGAAAATCATCCCTGCCACACTTGGAAGTATAAACATATTTACTACAGTTCTGTTTGGCAACATTTAAAAGTATTTTTTTTTTTAAAAGTGAGAAAAATAAAGCTTATAGCACATTATTTACAAATATATATATATATAATGGTGAGTACGTGAGAGCAGAGTGGAGCCGTCACAGAGACCCTCATTCAAGCAGCATTTTCAGTCTTTTTTTTGGGGGGGGGGGGGGGATTCTGAGAGTTTGTTTGTGTCGGGGTTTGAAGAAAGCAGGGTCCGCGCTCTGTCTGATAAATAGCTGATGGACGCACAGAAAGTCAGTTTTTCTTGTGTAGAAACTTCATTTTGTTTCCTAGAGGGAGAGACGTTATAAACATGGGTTCCGAATAGTAACACGTAAAGACTGCGCCCAAATAATACCCCAGGTATATTGGAATTAATAAATAATAGCAAGAAATGTCAGATCGTGCAGCAGTGTGGGTGGAGGTGAAGCAATGCTGAATAGAAAACACAAAAAGGTGCAATACACTAAACGTTTACTAGTGTAGTATCTGTTCTAAACATAATACGTTTCACCGAGTCCACAATACATTTAAGGTGTTTGATATTTCAGCCTGCGGCATCCCTGAGCTTTTATTGTTATATTCAGTGCTCTGTAAGTAACCAAATAGCAGCAGAGGTACTATTTTATATTTAGAATAAATACTACACTATTAACCTCTTCCTGTCCATTACGCCCATTTTGTGTTTTAGATCCACCAGGGTTGTACAAGGAAGAGATTTTGGGATTGACCAGTAAAAGGGAAGCTCCATACATACTCTTACTAAGTTATTCAAGGGGCACCTGGCAGATTTTCTTTTTCTAATATATATGAATTTTGCTTATTTTTTTTTACTTTAAAACAGTTCTCCCTTAGTTTTACAATAAAATTAATTTCTTGGGGTCCCCTGAATTCCCTGGCATTCACTGTGAGGGAGTGCACAGGAGGGGTGTGGCTTTGTTCCATAGCAGTTTTCATGCTCTCCTCTGGGCTGTCATTATTGATTAGTGTGTAATCAGCCTCTTGGCGGTTTCAAGTCCTATGAATGAAGGGGAGGGGGGTTAACCTGCTTTGTGTGTGCTGTGATTTTCCAGATATAATCCTGAATGCTTCATTTTTTTACATCGGTTTGTGAGTGCAATAACTATTTATTATCGTGGGCACGTTGTTTTTTAATCTGTAGTACACTATTAATGTGGTTTTATTTAATAAAAGGTTCAACTTACTGCGCATTCCTCATCCCCCTCCCATGTTTTTTTATCTGTACACTATAGCACTTGGGGGAGTGCAATAGGGGCTGCGTTCAAGTTGATATTATGGTTATTTTGCATGGTTTTTTTTGTTTTTCACACATCCTTTTTATATCCATTGTATTCTTCACCTCTACGTCTATATTTGAAGCACAGGTGTCACTTACCGAGTCCTCTCCAAAACTTGTTCACCCCGCTTTGTTCACTCTCTGGAAGTTCCTCTAGATACTGCTCAACCCTTTGCTCGAAAAGACCTGTCGGTAGAAAAAAGGGCATAGTATTGGTCTGACGGATGATTTGGAGGTCATCCACGAAGGTCAGTTATGAGGCAAAGTTCTAAACGTGGACACTTAACGTTACTTTAAAACAGGTTACAGATCTCCTGCAGTTTTACATGGAAAATCATTCCAGCGGGGCTTCTAAATTCAGTAACATTCCAATAAGGAGGGGCTTGGGGAGATGGGCGGGGCTTCTAAATTCAGTAACATTCCAATAAGGAGGGGCTTGGGGAGATGAGCGGGGCTTCTAAATTCAGTAACATTCCAATAAGGAGGGGCTTGGGGAGATGGGCGGGGCTTCTAAATTCTGTAACATTCCAATAAGGAGTGGTCGGGGAGATGGGCAGGACTGTTACTATAGTGACACAGATAATTCTGTTACACTTTATCTGCGGTTATTTTCATGATGCAGCACTGATTTGGGACACAGTAGGATGAGAGGATGTGTGGGTGGGGTGTACCTTTGGCTCTGCATTTGCGTAATTCTCGGTCCTGAATAAACCCAGCAAACATCTGCGATTCCATGAAAACCTCCAGGAAGCGGCGGATGCTCTTGGAAGCCACCGATTTTCGGAAGGCGTCCCTTTGGAAGACTCTCTCTCCTCTGTCGTTCTGGCTGAGGAAAAGGGAATAGTGTCCGATGGTCTCCACGAAAAAACGGATGAAAACCTCAGAGACCAATCCGTTCAAGGTGTTGCACTCTGCACGGAGATAAAAGAGAGAGAGGTCACTGGCGGAAACAGGTTCCCAGCAGTCGGGGGAGAATGGGATTCACCATCTCACCTTCATCTGAATCGCTGTCCGAATCCTGGTTAATTAACTCGTTCTTCCTCTCTAGCGCCTGCTCCAGTGCAGCCTGCAGCTTACGGGGTAATAAGCTATCTTCATCATCCATCTGTATAACAAGGAAACACCTTCTATTATACCATGGAATAAACACTACATGCATACATATATTACACAGGAGTCTGTACAGAGCAGACATATAATAATACCAGGTGAATGATTACTATACTTGAAGTGTGTGCATACATATATTACACAGGAGCCTGTACAGAGCAGACATATAATAATACCAGGTGAATGATAACTATACTAGCAATGTGTGCATACATATATTACACAGGAGTCTGTACAGAGCAGACATATAATAATACCAGGTGAATGATTACTATACTTGAAGTGTGTGCATACATATATTACACAGGAGCCTGTACAGAGCAGACATATAATAATACCAGGTGAATGATAACTATACTAGCAATGTGTGCATACATATATTACACAGGAGTCTGTACAGAGCAGACATATAATAATACCAGGTGAATGATAACTATACTTGCAGTGTGTGCATACATATATTACACAGGAGTCTGTACAGAGCAGACATATAATAATACCAGGTGAATGGTAACTATACTTGCAGTGTGTGCGTCATATATTACACAGGAGTCTGTACAGAGCAGACATATAATAATACCAGGTGAATGATAACTATACTTGCAGTGTGTGCATACATATATTACACAGGAGTCAGTACAGAGCAGACATATAATAATACCAGGTGAATGATAACTATACTTGCAGTGTGTGCATACATATATTACACAGGAGTCTGTACAGAGCAGACATATAATAATACCAGGTGAATGATAACTATACTTGCAGTGTGTGCATACATATATTACACAGGAGTCTATACAGAGCAGACATATAATAATACCAGGTGAATGATAACTATACTTGCAGTGTGTGCATACATATATTACACAGGAGTCAGTACAGAGCAGACATATAATAATACCAGGTGAATGATAACTATACTTGCAGTGTGTGCATACATATATTACACAGGAGTCTGTACAGAGCAGACATATAATAATACCAGGTGAATGATAACTATACTTGCAGTGTGTGCATACATATATTACACAGGAGTCTGTACAGAGCAGACATATAATAATACCAGGTAAATGATAACTATACTTGCAGTGTGTGCATACATATATTACACAGGAGTCAGTACAGAGCAGACATATAATAATACCAGGTGAATGATAACTATACTTGCAGTGTGTGCATACATATATTACACAGGAGTCTGTACAGAGCAGACATATAATAATACCAGGTGAATGATAACTATACTTGCAGTGTGTGCATACATATATTACACAGGAGTCTGTACAGAGCAGACATATATTAATACCAGGTGAATGATAACTATACTTGCAGTGTGTGCATACATATATTACACAGGAGTCTGTACAGAGCAGACATATAATAATACCAGGTGAATGATAACTATACTTGCAGTGTGTGCGTCATATATTACACAGGAGTCTGTACAGAGCAGACATATAATAATACCAGGTGAATGATAACTATACTTGCAGTGTGTGCATACATATATTACACAGGAGACTGTACAGAGCAGACATATAATAATACCAGGTGAATGATAACTATACTTGCAGTGGGTGCATACATATATTACACAGGAGTCTGTACAGAGCAGACATATAATACCAGGTGAATGATAACTATACTTGCAGTGTGTGCATACATATATTACACAGGAGTCTGTACAGAGCAGACATATAATAATACCAGGTGAATGATAACTATACTTGCAGTGTGTGCATACATAAATTACACAGGAGTCTGTACAGAGCAGACATATAATAATACCAGGTGAATGATAACTATACTTGCAGTGTGTGCATACATATATTACACAGGAGCCTGTACAGAGCAGACATATAATAATACCAGGTGAATGATAACTATACTTGCAGTGTGTGCATACATATATTACACAGGAGTCTGTACTGAGCAGACATATAATACCAGGTGAATGATAACTATACTTGCAGTGTGTGCATACATATATTACACAGGAGCCTGTACAGAGCAGACATATAATAATACCAGGTGAATGATAACTATACTTGCAGTGTGTGCATACATATATTACACAGGAGTCTGTACAGAGCAGACATATAATAATACCAGGTGAATGATAACTATACTTGCAATGTGTGCATACATATATTACACAGGAGCCTGTACAGAGCAGACATATAATAATACCAGGTGAATGATAACTATACTTGTAGTGTGTGCATTCATATATTACACAGGAGTCTGTACAGAGCAGACATATAATAATACCAGGTGAATGATAACTATACTTGCAGTGTGTGCATACATATATTACACAGGAGCCTGTACAGAGCAGACATATAATAATACCAGGTGAATGATAACTATACTTGCAGTGTGTGCATACATATATTACACAGGAGTCTGTACAGAGCAGACATATAATAATACCAGGTGAATGATAACTATACTTGTAGTGTGTGCATACATATATTACACAGGAGACTGTACAGAGCAGACATATAATAATACCAGGTGAATGATAACTATACTTGCAGTGTGTGCATACATATATTACACAGGAGTCAGTACAGAGCAGACATATAATAATACCAGGTGAATGATAACTATACTTGCAGTGTGTGCATACATATATTACACAGGAGCCTGTACAGAGCAGACA
This sequence comes from Pelodytes ibericus, assembly GCA_036172795.1. Lineage (NCBI taxonomy): Eukaryota > Metazoa > Chordata > Amphibia > Anura > Pelodytidae > Pelodytes > Pelodytes ibericus. Next base: position 3,812,973 of record CM069863.1, on the reverse strand, counting down.
TATAATAATACCAGGTGAATGATAACTATACTTGTAATGTGTGCATACATATATTACACAGGAGTCTGTACAGAGCAGACATATAATAATACCAGGTGAATGATAACTATACTTGCAGTGTGTGCATACATATATTACATAGGAGTCTGTACAGAGCAGACATATAATAATACCAGGTGAATGATAACTATACTTGCAGTGTGTGCATACATATATTACACAGGAGCCTGTACAGAGCAGACATATAATAATACCAGGTGAATGATAACTATACTTGCAGTGTGTGCATACATATATTACACAGGTGTGTGTACAGAGTAGTACATATAGTTCAGACTGTATTACCCTACTTGGCAAACACAGTGGTGCAAGATAGTGGGGTTGTCCAATGAAATATCTGTTCTACTACATGTACCAGCTAATCATATAACACTAATATTACATTCTGATTACAAACATCAAAAGAAAAAAAACAAATCCTTATTATTTTAACCACACACCCATCTCATATCACTTGCTGCAAGCGAGACCCTGTTCTTACCTGCCTGATGAAACGGTCTGACCCCAAATTTACCATCAAGGCCTAAAAAGAGGAGGTGAGACGATACAGATAACCAATAATAACAAAAGCATCATCTAATCTGCCCAGAGCAAAGCAGGATGGCATAGTTTAAAGAAACAGTAACCTGACATATTAACACTAAACAGATACAGCATATTCCACTTGACTTGGATTTTAAAGTAATCTGGCATTATTAACTATTTGCAAACTGCAATAACGCATGGAAAGAATCTCCTGTCTTTATATCGCAGGCATCCTGGGTGGTTGGGGGGGATTGAATTGTTTTTTTCCTTGTGAGAGAAATGAAGCAGTGTTTAGATGATACAGTTACAGTATGAGCAGTGTTTGGGTGATACAGTCACAGTATAAGCAGTGTTTAGATGATATAGTTACAGTATGAGCAGTGTTTGGGTGATACAGTCACAGTATAAGCAGTGTTTAGGTGATACAGTCACAGTATAAGCAGTGTTTAGGTGATACAGTCACAGTATAAGCAGTGTTTGGGTGATACAGTCACAGTATAAGCAGTGTTTAGATGATACAGTTACAGTATGAGCAGTGTTTGGGTGATACAGTCACAGTATAAGCAGTGTTTAGGTGATACAGTCACATTATAAGCAGTGTTTAGGTGATACAGTCACAGTATAAGCAGTGTTTGGGTGATACAGTCACAGTATAAGCAGTGTTTGGGTGATACAGTCACAGTATAAGCAGTGTTTAGGTGATACAGTCACAGTATAAGCAGTGTTTAGGCGATACAGTCACAGTATAAGCAGTGTTTAGGTGACAGTCACAGTATAAGCAGTGTTTAGGTGATACAGTCACAGTATAAGCAGTGTTTAGGTGATACAGTCACAGTATAAGCGGTGTTTAGGTGATACAGTCACAGTATAAGCGGTGTTTAGGTGATACAGTCACAGTATAAGCGGTGTTTAGGTGACACAGTCACAGTATAAGCTGTGTTTGGGTGATACAGTCACAGTATAAGCAGTGTTTGGGTGATACAGTCACAGTATAAGCAGTGTTTGGGTGATACAGTCACAGTATAAGCAGTGTTTATGTGATACAGTCACAGTATAAGCAGTGTTTAGGTGATACAGTCACAGTATGAGCAGTGTTTAGGTGATACAGTCACAGTATGAGCAGTGTTTATGTGATACAGTCACAGTATAAGCAGTGTTTAGGTGATACAGTCACAGTATAAGCAGTGTTTAGGTGATACAGTCACAGTATAAGCGGTGTTTAGGTGATACAGTCACAGTATAAGCGGTGTTTAGGTGATACAGTCACAGTATAAGCGGTGTTTAGGTGATACAGTCACAGTATGAGCAGTGTTTAGGTGATACAGTCACAGTATGAGCAGTGTTTAGGTGATACAGTCACAGTATAAGCAGTGTTTGGGCGACACAGTATAAGCAGTGTTTAGGTGATACAGTCACAGTATAAGCAGTGTTTAGGTGATACAGTCACAGTATAAGTAGTGTTTAGGTGATACAGTCACAGTATAAGTAGTGTTTAGGTGATACAGTCACAGTATAAGCAGTGTTTAGATGATACAGTCACAGTATAAGCAGTGTTTAGGTGATACAGTCACAGTATAAGCAGAGTTTGGGTGATACAGTCACAGTATAAGCAGTGTTTAGGTGATACAGTCACAGTATAAGCAGTGTTTAGATGATACAGTCACAGTATAAGCAGTGTTTAGGTGATACAGTCACAGTATAAGCAGAGTTTGGGTGATACAGTCACAGTATAAGCAGTGTTTGGGTGAAACAGTCACAGTATAAGCAGTGTTTAGATGATACAGTCACAGTATAAGCAGTGTTTAGGTGAAACAGTCACAGTATAAGCAGTGTTTGGGTGATACAGTCACAGTATAAGCAGTGTTTAGGTGATACAGTCACAGTATAAGCAGTGTTTGGGTGATACAGTCACAGTATAAGCAGTGTTTGGGTGACACAGTCACAGTATAAGCAGTGTTTAGGTGATACAGTCACTGTATAAGCAGTGTTTGGGTGATACAGTCACAGTATAAGCAGTGTTTAGGTGATACAGTCACAGTATAAGCAGTGTTTGGGTGATACAGTCACAGTATAAGCAGTGTTTGGGTGATACAGTCACAGTATAAGCAGTGTTTGGGTGATACAGTCACAGTATAAGCAGTGTTTGGGTGATACAGTCACAGTATAAGCAGTGTTTGGGTGATACAGTCACAGTATAAGCAGTGTTTGGGTGATACAGTCACAGTATAAGCAGTGTTTAGGTGATACAGTCACAGTATAAGCAGTGTTTGGGTGATACAGTCACAGTATAAGCAGTGTTTAGGTGATACAGTCACAGTATAAGCAGTGTTTGGGTGATACAGTCACAGTATAAGCAGTGTTTAGGTGATACAGTCACAGTATAAGCAGTGTTTGGGTGATACAGTCACAGTATAAGCAGTGTTTAGGTGATACAGTCACAGTATAAGCAGTGTTTAGGTGATACAGTCACAGTATAAGCAGTGTTTGGGTGATACAGTCACAGTATAAGCAGTGTTTAGGTGACAGAGTGCCTTTACCCGTCTCCATACTGGATGTGACTCTGAGTGATCACTTACCTCTTCCACAGGTAATTCCTTCAGTTTAGGCAGAGAGCTGGAGAGAAGACCCACCAGGAATGGGGTGGGGCAGCATACAATGTCAATCATGGAGGAAGGCAGGACGGGTATGAAGGTATGCTGCCAGGAGAAAGGGTAGAGGAGAGCGACAACGGCGTGGGAGCAGCTGGACAGGGTGCTGTGGGCACAGACACAATTGGATTGGATTAATTTCTAGAGCTCAATACTGGGGCAACGTTCTAAAAGTGATGTAATCATAAGGCACATTCCATGTTTCCATGACGACTGCTCCACTTTTACATTACATCACAATAATATTCATTATATAGCACCAATAATTTACACAGCGCTTGGTACAGAGCAGGCAAAGAAACTGCAGACCCCTGCTCACAGAGTTTACAATCTAGAGGAAGTGGTGAACAGGAATTTGGGGACAGTGGGAGCTGGGTGGGTTTGGTCAGTGGTTAATTAATGGGTGTTCTAGTGGGATGAATAGTAAGCTTCCTTATTCCTAACAGTATTTGGGGACAGTGAGAGCTGGGTTGGTTTGGCCAGAGGTTAATTAATGGGTGTTCTAGTGGGATGAATAGTAAGCTTCCTTATTCCTAACAGTATTTGGGGACAGTGGGAGCTGGGTGGGTTTGGTCAGAGGTTAATTAATGGGTGTTCTAGTGGGATGAATAGTAAGCTTCCTTATTCCTAACAGTATTTGGGGACAATGAGAGCTGGGTGGGTGTGGTCAGAGGTTAATTCCAGAGAGATGGAGCAGCTCTGGAAGAGGTGGTGAGATTGGAGGAGAGACTTAGTCCACTTGAGGAACATGATGTTGGTGCAGGGCAGTACCGGTTAATGAAGGGCACTTTTAGAACTTTTCTTTATAAAATCACCATAGTGAAACATTTAACCATTTATATGCCGGAGGAGAGCAATTCATTATTACCTCCCACTTTTTAATTATAAACTAATACCCTACATAGTAAACAGAGCTGGTAATGCAAACTTCCAATGCTATGAAGCAGTTTAACCTCTAGGTGGCAGTATAACTCCATTCACAGCCACAGCAAGCAATGCAATATAGTATTAGGGATTAAGAAATAGTAATATATATGGCATATTTATATATTATATTATAAGGAAGCGAGGATCAGGTGCATGCTGGGAGATATTATATTATAAGGAGGCGAGGGTGAGGTGCATGCTGGGAGATATTATATTATAAGGAAGCGAGGGTCAGGTGCATGCTGGGAGATATTATATTATAAGGAAGCGAGGGTCAGGTGCATGCTGGGAGATATTATATTATAAGGAAGCGAGGGTCAGGTGCATGCTGGGAGATATTATATTATAAGGCAGCGAGGGTCAGGTGCATGCTGGGAGATATTATATTATAAGGAAGCGAGGGTCAGGTGCATGCTGGGAGATATTATATTATAAGGAAGCGAGGGTCAGGTGCATGCTGGGAGATATTATATTATAAGGAAGCGAGGGTCAGGTGCATGCTGGGAGATATTATATTATAAGGAAGCGAGGGTCAGGTGCATGCTGGGAGATATTATATTATAAGGAAGCGAGGGTCAGGTGCATGCTGGGAGATATTATATTATAAGGAAGCGAGGGTCAGGTGCATGCTGGGAGATATTATATTATAAGGAAGCGAGGGTGAGGTGCATGCTGGGAGATATTATATTATAAGGAAGCGAGGGTCAGGTGCATGCTGGGAGATATTATATTATAAGGAAGCGAGGGTCAGGTGCATGCTGGGAGATATTATATTATAAGGAAGCGAGGGTGAGGTGCATGCTGGGAGATATTATATTATAAGTAGGCGAGGGTCAGGTGCATGCTGGGAGATATTATATTATAAGGAAGCGAGGGTCAGGTGCATGCTGGGAGATATTATATTATAAGGAAGCGAGGGTCAGGTGCATGCTGGGAGATATTATATTATAAGGAAGCGAGGGTGAGGTGCATGCTGGGAGATATTATATTATAAGGAAGCGAGGGTCAGGTGCATGCTGGGAGATATTATATTATAAGGAGGCGAGGGTGAGGTGCATGCTGGGAGATATTATATTATAAGGAAGCGAGGGTCAGGTGCATGCTGGGAGATATTATATTATAAGGAAGCGAGGGTGAGGTGCATGCTGGGAGATATTATATTATAAGGAAGCGAGGGTGAGGTGCATGCTGGGAGATATTATATTATAAGGAAGTGAGGGTCAGGTGCATGCTGGGAGATATTATATTATAAGGAAGCGAGGGTCAGGTGCATGCTGGGAGATATTATATTATAAGGAAGCGAGGGTCAGGTGCATGCTGGGAGATATTATATTATAAGGAAGCGAGGGTCAGGTGCATGCTGGGAGATATTATATTATAAGGAAGCGAGGGTCAGGTGCATGCTGGGAGATATTATATTATAAGGAAGCGAGGGTGAGGTGCATGCTGGGAGATATTATATTATAAGGAAGCGAGGGTCAGGTGCATGCTGGGAGATATTATATTATAAGGAAGCGAGGGTCAGGTGCATGCTGGGAGATATTATATTATAAGGAAGCGAGGGTCAGGTGCATGCTGGGAGATATTATATTATAAGGAAGCGAGGATCAGGTGCATGCTGGGAGATATTATATTATAAGGAAGCGAGGGTCAGGTGCATGCTGGGAGATATTATATTATAAGGAAGCGAGGGTCAGGTGCATGCTGGGAGATATTATATTATAAGGAGGCGAGGGTCAGGTGCATGCTGGGAGATATTATATTATAAGGAAGCGAGGGTGAGGTGCATGCTGGGAGATATTATATTATAAGGAAGCGAGGATCAGGTGCATGCTGGGAGATATTATATTATAAGGAAGCGAGGGTCAGGTGCATGCTGGGAGATATTATATTATAAGGAAGCGAGGGTGAGGTGCATGCTGGGAGATATTATATTATAAGGAGGCGAGGGTCAGGTGCATGCTGGGAGATATTATATTATAAGGAAGCGAGGGTCAGGTGCATGCTGGGAGATATTATATTATAAGGAAGTGAGGGTGAGGTGCATGCTGGGAGATATTATATTATAAGGAAGCGAGGGTGAGGTGCATGCTGGGAGATATTATATTATAAGGAAGCGAGGGTGAGGTGCATGCTGGGAGATATTATATTATAAGGAAGCGAGGGTCAGGTGCATGCTGGGAGATATTATATTATAAGGAAGCGAGGATCAGGTGCATGCTGGGAGATATTATATTATAAGGAGGCGAGGGTGAGGTGCATGCTGGGAGATATTATATTATAAGGAAGCGAGGGTCAGGTGCATGCTGGGAGATATTATATTATAAGGAAGTGAGGGTGAGGTGCATGCTGGGAGATATTATATTATAAGGAAGCGAGGGTGAGGTGCATGCTGGGAGATATTATATTATAAGGAAGCGAGGGTCAGGTGCATGCTGGGAGATATTATATTATAAGGAGGCGAGGGTGAGGTGCATGCTGGGAGATATTATATTATAAGGAGGCGAGGGTGAGGTGCATGCTGGGAGATATTATATTATAAGGAAGCGAGGGTCAGGTGCATGCTGGGAGATATTATATTATAAGGAAGCGAGGGTGAGGTGCATGCTGGGAGATATTATATTATAAGGAAGCGAGGGTCAGGTGCATGCTGGGAGATATTATATTATAAGGAAGCGAGGGTCAGGTGCATGCTGGGAGATATTATAAGGAAGCGAGGGTGAGGTGCATGCTGGGAGATATTATATTATAAGGAAGCGAGGATCAGGTGCATGCTGGGAGATATTATATTATAAGGAAGCGAGGGTCAGGTGCATGCTGGGAGATATTATATTATAAGGAAGCGAGGGTCAGGTGCATGCTGGGAGATATTATATTATAAGGAGGCGAGGGTGAGGTGCATGCTGGGAGATATTATAAGGAAGCGAGGGTCAGGTGCATGCTGGGAGATATTATATTATAAGGAGGCGAGGGTGAGGTGCATGCTGGGAGATATTATATTATAAGGAAGCGAGGGTCAGGTGCATGCTGGGAGATATTATATTATAAGGAGGCGAGGGTGAGGTGCATGCTGGGAGATATTATATTATAAGGAAGCGAGGGTCAGGTGCATGCTGGGAGATATTATATTATAAGGAAGCGAGGGTCAGGTGCATGCTGGGAGATATTATATTATAAGGAAGCGAGGGTGAGGTGCATGCTGGGAGATATTATATTATAAGGAAGCGAGGGTGAGGTGCATGCTGGGAGATATTATATTATAAGGAAGCGAGGGTCAGGTGCATGCTGGGAGATATTATATTATAAGGAGGCGAGGGTGAGGTGCATGCTGGGAGATATTATATTATAAGGAAGCGAGGGTCAGGTGCATGCTGGGAGATATTATATTATAAGGAAGCGAGGGTCAGGTGCATGCTGGGAGATATTATATTATAAGGAAGCGAGGGTGAGGTGCATGCTGGGAGATATTATATTATAAGGAAGCGAGGGTGAGGTGCATGCTGGGAGATATATTATAAGGAAGCGAGGGTGAGGTGCATGCTGGGAGATATTATATTATAAGGAAGCGAGGGTCAGGTGCATGCTGGGAGATATTATATTATAAGGAAGCGAGGGTCAGGTGCATGCTGGGAGATATTATATTATAAGGAAGCGAGGGTCAGGTGCATGCTGGGAGATATTATATTATAAGGAAGCGAGGGTCAGGTGCATGCTGGGAGATATTATATTATAAGGAGGCGAGGGTGAGGTGCATGCTGGGAGATATTATATTATAAGGAAGCGAGGGTGAGGTGCATGCTGGGAGATATTATATTATAAGGAAGCGAGGGTCAGGTGCATGCTGGGAGATATTATATTATAAGGAAGCGAGGGTCAGGTGCATGCTGGGAGATATTATATTATAAGGAAGCGAGGGTCAGGTGCATGCTGGGAGATATTATATTATAAGGAGGCGAGGGTGAGGTGCATGCTGGGAGATATTATATTATAAGGAAGCGAGGGTGAGGTGCATGCTGGGAGATATTATATTATAAGGAAGCGAGGGTGAGGTGCATGCTGGGAGATATTATATTATAAGGAAGCGAGGGTCAGGTGCACGCTGGGAGATATTATATTATAAGGAAGCGAGGATCAGGTGCATGCTGGGAGATATTATATTATAAGGAAGCGAGGGTCAGGTGCATGCTGGGAGATATTATATTATAAGGAAGCGAGGGTCAGGTGCATGCTGGGAGATATTATATTATAAGGAAGCGAGGGTGAGGTGCATGCTGGGAGATATTATATTATAAGGAAGCGAGGGTGAGGTGCATGCTGGGAGATATTATATTATAAGGAAGCGAGGGTCAGGTGCATGCTGGGAGATATTATATTATAAGGAGGCGAGGGTGAGGTGCATGCTGGGAGATATTATATTATAAGGAAGCGAGGGTGAGGTGCATGCTGGGAGATATTATATTATAAGGAAGCGAGGGTGAGGTGCATGCTGGGAGATATTATAAGGAAGCGAGGGTCAGGTGCATGCTGGGAGATATTATATTATAAGGAAGCGAGGGTGAGGTGCATGCTGGGAGATATTATATTATAAGGAAGCGAGGGTGAGGTGCATGCTGGGAGATATTATATTATAAGGAGGCGAGGGTGAGGTGCATGCTGGGAGATATTATAAGGAAGCGAGGGTCAGGTGCATGCTGGGAGATATTATATTATAAGGAAGCGAGGATCAGGTGCATGCTGGGAGATATTATATTATAAGGAAGCGAGGGTCAGGTGCATGCCCTCTTGTTGGTCTGAATAAGCCTTTGCTATTGTCACTATTGGTCTATTAGAATGTCAGTCTAAGGAGCACCTGCACAGACCACGCCCACAGGCAGACATTGGACGACCAGTGCCTGGCTTCAATATATCAGTGATATCTTCTAAACAATACATGACAGAAACATAATTTAAAGAGGCAGTCAGCTAAACATGATCAATTGACTGTTCGTTTTATAATTCTGGCTTTCCCCTCCCTCCTCTGCCCCGCTTTAAATATATTACCAGGTATTAGACCTGGAATTGGAAAAGATTAAGACATTAAAAGGAATGAATCCGTAATACTGACCTAAGCTTTTCGGCTACGAATATAACCCGTCTCTCTAGCAGCAGGGAGGCAAAGATTCGGATGATTTGTCGTATGCTGAGACACTTAAATAGACATTCAAAATCCACATGCTCCAAGCGGGAATCCATGGGCCGACGCAGTTCGATCACCTTAAAAAACAGACAATAGGTCACTACATTTCGGTACTATGAAAAGAAATGGAAAGTCTCATAAGATTTCCCCTACGGAGACCCTATGTTTTTGGGGGTCTCACTCGGATACAAAAAAGGTGGGGCTTTGTTATGCGCACACTGATTATGCTCCTCCCACTTTTACATAAATTATACCCATTTGTGGCCATGCAAACTGTTAGATCATGCCACGCCCACAGCGCATTCCAATGATTCCCTTTAATGCTTCACAGATTAATGTAGAGCTGTTTTTTAGTCAGAGTAGCCGGACGTGTTATGATGTCATACCTCATTACCGGATCCCGGTAGAAACGTTTTGACACGGATCGTTTTCCCTGGCGCCGGAAAGGGAGACTCCATCAAGCTCCTCATAAAGGGGTAAACTAGAGCTGCCGAGATCCCACGCCTCCTCTCCACCTCATCTAAAATCTGACGAGACGTGAAAAAAAACAAAAATGTTACACTGCGTCATTTACAGACCCAGAACATCTCCCCTAAAATATGTCTCAGTCATCCGTCAGACACATAGTCCATGTACGCTACCATTCCAAAGTTTGTGAAATCCATTGTAGACCAGTGGTTCCCAATCAAGTCCTCAGACCCTGCCTAACAGTCAAGGATTTAGGAATTACCCGTCTGTGTTCAAACTAAACTTGAGTTTTGGGATTTTTTTAAAACACAATTTTGTAATCCCTAAATCCTGGTTTTTTTTTTTGGGGGGGGGGGGGGGGGGGGCTTGAGAACTAGTTGGAAACTACTGGTGTAGACTTTGTTAATGTTATAAATGACTATTGTAGCTGGAAACTGCTGATTTGTTATGGAATATATAATATATACAGCTAAATACTATTGGGATGATTGAAGAAGCAATAAAACTGTCCGTCTTTAGAATCATTGTTTGTAACCTTGTCGTCGTCTTGACTGTGTTTCCTATTCATTTTGCAATAAGTTTGATGTATATTTTCATGGAAAACACAGGAAGTCACCCCAAGTATTTGAATGGGAGTGAATCTACTCTGGCACCTATACATGATCTATACATTGTGATAGCCTGTGCAGTATCCTGCTTCTGACATTACTTTGTTACTCCATATGCAAATGAACCTCTTCAATGACAAGTATGTAAATGTTTAGAAAAGTGCTTGTATCTGCTAAAGGATCTCTGTCTGAAGAAAATGAAATTCTCTTTAATTGAAAGGCATCTTAAATTGAAATACTTTGATGAAAAAATACTAATACACAACCTTATTGAGCCCTCTTTAATCTGTATAGCTCTATCAGGGGCGGACATGTTGTTTAGAATCTTTGCTCTGTATAGCTCTCTCAGGGAGCAGACATGTTGTTTAGAATCTTTGATCTGTATAGCTCTCTCAGGGAGCAGACATGTTGTTTAGAATCTTTTCTCTGTATAGCTCTATCAGGGCGCGGACATGTTGTTTAGAATTTTTGCTCTATATAGCTCTATCAGGGTGCGGACATGTTGTTTCGAATCTTTGCTCTATATAGCTCTATTAGGGGGCAGACATGTTGTTTAGAATCTTTGCTCTGTATTGCTCTATCAGGGCACGGACATGTTGTTTCGAATCTTTGCTCTATATAGCTCTATCAGGGGGCGGACATGTTGTTTAGAAGTCGGATGAAGGAAGATCTGACACAAGATTCTAAACAACTCGGCTGCCCCCTGCTAGAGCTATACAGAGCAAATATTCTAAACAACATGTCCACCCTCTGATAGAGCTAGACAGTGCAAAGATTCTAAACAATATGTCCACCCCCTGATAGAGCTATACAGAGCAAAGATTCTAAACAACATGTCCGCAACTGGTAGAGCTAAACAGAGCAAAGATTCTAAACAACATGTCCGCCCCCTGATAGAGCTTTACAGAGCAAAGATTCTAAACATGTCCGCCTCCTGATAGAGCAAAGATTCTAAACAACATGTATGCCCCCTGATAGAGCTATACAGAGCAAAGATTCTAAACAACATGTCCGGCCCCTGATACAGCTATACAGAGCAAAGATTCTAAACATGTCCGCCCCCTGATAGAGCTATACAGAGCAAAGATTATAAACAACATGTCCGCCCCTGATAGAGCTATACAGAGCAAAGATTATAAACAACATGTCCGCCCCTGATAGAGCTATACAGAGCAAAGAGATTCATTAAGACATTTGATGCAGACTTTCAACAGAACGTTTTGTTTGCTGACTGTCCTTAAATCATTTTCTTGGGAATCAATCAGTCTGCTCTATATCCATGGTTTGGCAGCAGATCTCCTTTCACTGTATTACGACTGCGTAAGAGAAAAACTGTAACAAACCCAAATAATGTACTAATCGTCTGCTTCTAAATAAAATCAAGTTTCTGTGGAGGTGGCATGTTGGAAATTGCTGTGATACCAGGGGCCTTTAAAAAAAATCATGGGGAGAAACAGATGATCTGCTTTAATATTCTGCTTTTCTTTCCAACCTGGGGCCAACACAAATAGGTCTCTACTTTCCCACATCGACACTGAGATGAGAAATAAAGAAAGAAGTGAGCTGAAAGCAAAGCATTAAAGCTTTGGTGGTTTGACCTGGAAGCCAGATGTGTCTCACACCCCCTCCCTGCAAGTGCGATACATGGGAAGTTAAGCCCACCTCACTTTCTGAAGGCGTTTAATGGCGCTGCCTGGTCTGAGATAACATATCAATTACTAATCTTACACGTTATTTTTATCACTAGAGCTGCAAATATAGAAGAAAAAATAAGGAGTCCAAGAACGAGGACCACCTAGCAGGGGACTGGCAGCCATGATGGATAGCGTGTAATTACTGCGGCAGACCCACCTGTAATATTTTTAGATAAGTCACGTAAAGTAAAAAAAATAGATCTGTCTGGTCACTTTATTCAACAAATCTTCCTGTGTCCTAAAAACTACAAATAAAGTATATTTGAGTTATTTCTGCTGCTATAGTAACAGTCCCGCCCATCGCTCCAAGACCCTCCCTATTGGAATGTCACTGAATTTAGAAGCCCCACCTATCTCTCCAAGCCCCTCCCTATTGGAATGTCACTGAATTTAGAAGCCCCGCCTATCTCTCCAAGCCCCTCCCTATTGGAATGTCACTGAATTTAGAAACCCCGCCTATCTCTCCAAGCCCCTCCCTATTGGAATGTCACTGAATTTAGAAGCCCCGCCTATCTCTCCAAGCCCCTCGCTATTGGAATGTCACTGAATTTAGAAGCCCCGCCTATCTCTCCAAGCCCCTCCCTATTGGAATGTCACTGAATTTAGAAACCCCGCCTATCTCTCCAAGCCCCTCCCTATTGGAATGTCACTGAATTTAGAAGCCCCGCCTATCTCTCCAAGCCCCTCGCTATTGGAATGTCACTGAATTTAGAAGCCCCGCCTATCTCTCCAAGCCCCTCCCTATTGGAATGTCACTGAATTTAGCAGCCCCGGTGGAATTATTTTCAATGTAAAACTACAGAACGGTCATTTGTTTTAACCCCTTAATGGACAGGCCATGAACGTCACAGGAAAATGTCCTGTTAGTGACAATGGACGTGTCTGCAGAGGCCCCCCTATCACATCTGGTCACTGTGACAGCATCCTTTAATGGCTTTAGCAGCTTTAGTCTCTTCCTGCTCCACAGCAAACCTGGGGCAGGAGGAGACTAATTCCGGGATGGGCAACCTGCCCCAGTCCCCCAAGTAGCCCCCAAAGCCCAGATTTGTTTTAATTTTTTAAATAAAAAAATAAACTTTTTTTTTTCTTAAGTGAAAATGTCACCATAGTTAATGCTGGAAAAACTTATTAGTAAAAAGCACTAAGCTACAATATGCTAAAAAAAAAGTTTAATTGAAAAATGAATAACAGGACAATATATTAGAATATGTTTAGCAGGTTTTTTCATTAGTGTTTGTAGATGTGCGGAAGATTTTTCAAGTACAAAAAAGTGTTTTATCATATTTTATTGTTTTTCATAACACATTATAGGATATGATCAAAATAATGGTATCTAAAGAAAGCCCTTTTTATCCTGAAAAAAAACTATGTATAATTGTTGTGGGTAAAGAAAGAAGAAACTGACAGCTAAACACAAACACTGCAGAAATGTTTAAACAGCCATTGTCACGAATGACTACAAATTTTCAAAAAGTCCAGTCACAAAGGGGTTAAAGTCCAAATAAATACATATCATCTCCATTCACTGTTCAGTGAATATATTACTTGGCTGGCATTAATAAACGTACATATTGGGGGTTATTTAGACCAGTCAGTTCTGGAGCAAGGTTCTAAAAGTGGAGCAGTCTCCATGGAAACCAATGGAATGTTCTGCAGTCTCCATGGAAACCAATGGAATGTTCTGCAGTCACCATGGAAACCAATGGAATGTTCTGCACTCACCCTGGAAACCAATGGAATGTTCTGCACTCACCCTGGAAACCAATGGAATGTTCTGCACTCACCATGGAAACCAATGGAATGTTCTGCAGTCACCATGAAAACCAATGGAATGTTCTGCAGTCACCATGGAAACCAATGGAATGTTCTGCAGTCACCATGGAAACCAATGGAATGTTCTGCAGTCACCATGAAAACCAATGGAATGTTCTGCAGTCACCATGGAAACCAATGGAATGTTCTGCAGTCACCATGGAAACCAATGGAATGTTCTGCAGTCACCATGGAAACCAGTGCAATGTTCTGCAGTCACCATGGAAACCAATGGAATGTTCTGCAGTCACCATGGAAACCAATGGAATGTTCTGCAGTCACCATGGAAACCAGTGGAATGTTCTGCAGTCACCATGGAAACCAATGGAATGTTCTGCAGTCACCATGGAATGTTCCCGCTGATGACATCACTTTTAGAACGTTAGCCCAGAACTGAGTTTGATAAATAACTCCCCAATGTATCGTATGATCATGGACGGCAGTCACCATGTTCCCTTAACCCTGTAAGTGCCAGCAGCCTTGGGATCGTGTTATTTTTGGGTTTCTGACAGGCACAACCTGGTGAAATGAGCAGCTGAACTAATAAGAGGTGAACATAGCAGGAACGCCATTAATTAACCCTTACCTTGGAAAACAGATCGAAGCAGCCCAGCCGACTAATGACGCAGTACACCTCCGGCAGACGAGGACCTTTACCGCTCGGCTAACGAGGAAACACAAAGGAGAAATCATTAGCGTGAGTTACAACAAATAATAACAAAGCATTGGAGCCTGCGGGTCTAACAATGAAAGAGGGATGAGCAGGCAACTGAAAAGGGAATTTCAAACTTATGACCAAAGTAGCCGAGTCTGAAGTGTAGCTAAATTGGGGAATTTTTCCAACTCGGCTACTTTGGCCTTTAGTTTGAAATTCCCTTTTCAGTTTCCTGCAATTCCCTCTTTCATGAATAAAGCCTTAATAGGACATTTCGGTTTGGCTTTTTGTTTTCCCGGCCCCCTCCTTCCTAAATCCTTCTAAAATTACATTTCATTTTCCAGAATTGTTCATTCTTTGTTTCCTATGCCTAATATTGAGTCAACACTACATCAGGGGTCTCTGTGTAAAGGGGATATCTGGGGCAAAGTTCTAAAAGTGATGTCATCAGCGGGAACATTCCATTGGTTTCCATGGTGATTCTTGGGCAAAGTTCTAAAAGCGATGTCATCAGCAGGAACATTCCATTGGTTTCCATGGTGATTCTGGGGTAAAGTTCTAAAAGCGATGTCATCAGCGGGAACAATCCATTGGTTTCCATGGTGATTCTGGGGGTAAAGTTCTAAAAGCGATGTCATCAGCGGGAACATTCCATTGGTTTCCATGGTGATTCTGGGGGTAAAGTTCTAAAAGCGATGTCATCAGCAGGAACATTCCATTGGTTTCCATGGTGATTCTGGGGGTAAAGTTCTAAAAGCGATGTCATCAGCAGGAACATTCCATTGGTTTCCATGGTGATTCTGGGGTAAAGTTCTAAAAGCGATGTCATCAGCAGGAACATTCCATTGGTTTCCATGGCGATTCTGGGGTAAAGTTCTAAAAGCGATGTCACATTCCATTGGTTTCCATGGCGATTCTGGGGTAAAGTTCTAAAAGTGATGTCATCAGCAGGAACAGACCATCGGTTTCCATGGTTCCATGGCAATTCTGGGGTAAAGTTCTAAAAGCGATGTCATCAGCAGGAACATTCCATTGGTTTCCACTTTTAGAATCTTAGAGGTCCCATATGGTAAATGATATACTGCATGGCTACTTGTGCCGTACATTCAGTATCCTCCTTACAACACAACCTGCCCCTATGATCCAATACGGTAGCTTTATTACCCCCGAAGGGGAAACATCACCCAGATTACCCAGAAACCAAAAATCCAACCAAAGAAAACCAGCAGCCGGATAGAAAGCTGGGGCAGGGTTATATTTTCACGCATATTAAAATGTTGATTCAGGAACATTACCCACTGTGTCCTCTATTACTTATTACACTGAGGCAGCTCACCACCTTATAATTTTGGATTGCTGGGCTATAATTTTCAGTTTCCAAACTTGCCGCTGACATTACTTCTAACATAAGATGTATGGACGATATATGCTGCAGCCAATTTAAGGATTACTGATTTTTTTCCCCCCCTGCATCTCAGCTGGTGGGCTGAAGTACGTGTGTGGTATGTATTAACAGTCATTTTCTTTTTTCATAGACGGTTATTCAAATGTGTATATTAAAATATGTGCTATTACCTTTGGATAGTTAATGTTGGACATGTGGCAGGTGCAATAGTAAAACCGTCTCTTTTAGTGGTTTAATGTTTACTTTGAAAATAAAAGGCCTCCCTCAAATCAGGAGTACAACATAGACCAAATATGTTTAAAAGGATTGTATTTCCAATTTAAATGCCACCCCTTCTACTGAATTTCATCCATCATTGAAACCAATGGGTTTTTTTCTGCTTTTTTGACCACTTTTTCAAACTTTGCTGAGTTTTTAGAAATAACCCCCTTTATGTTTTGGGGGCTGTGTATAAAGAGTAATTCTTTTATTCGAAAAGAGGACAAATCAGCAGGCATTTTCCACTGGTTTACATGGTGACTGCAGCACTTTTCCAACACTTGATACTAAGCCCACTAAAAAAATATATACATTTAAAATCTTTGTATTTATCTATCTATCTATTTATCTATTTTAGGCAGTTGAAAAGAATTTAAATGACACTGTGTTTGGTGCCATTTTAGAGAACGTTCATGACGATTCACAAATTGTAATTGAGAAAATAAACCAATAGAAATAAAACGAAATAGTTTGTGGGGTTAGTAAATGTGGCTACCAAGTAAGGCTTACGCCTGCCCATATCACATTAAAACACATGGCATGCTGTGTCTTGTTCCAATCTGCTGATGCATGGGGGTCTGTTTGTTTCTGGTGCAAGGGAACCTTTCCTAAAATAATACATCACAAACCATCTCTTCCTCTTGCTAATCAGCAGTTTTGTTCCTCCCCAGGGATGTGGGGCAGGTGTCTGAGTCACGTGGGAGGCACAGAGAAATTAAGAGAATACAGACTATTTATGGATCAGACCCTTTCATATCACATCCCAGAAAGTTTTACTCTCCTTTTTTGGTTGCCCATATTAGGCCGGGGAGCCTTCCAGCCAGTGATTAAATCCAGCCACAGTGATTAAATCAAGTATGTTGGATTTTGGTAAAAAAAAAAAAAACCATTGTGTCAAATCTGAAGGAATGCCGAAAGCACGCCAAGGGGTCTTGGAAAGCCACCAGAAAAGGAACGAGCGGTCTGGCCTGCCAGAAACAGCATTAAACTCCTGGGTCACGGAGATGTCTGCGCAGAAAGAAGGCCTTGCGAAATTCTAAACCTCTATCGCTGCATCTGCAGGGCTAATGAGTTTAATCCTGGACACAGATAAAAAAAGATCACACACAAAGGAGTGTACAAGAGGCTGCTTAGCAATTTAGTTTTTTTAAATTCACCTTCGCAGTAAGGAATTTTTTTTAATGGTCGACGAGAAATGCAAAGAAATGATTTGCACCGTTTGTTTTTTTCTCTCCAAATTTCTGCATTTTTTTTACATTTAATGTAAAAGTGAAAGAGCTAAATAATGGAAATCATTTTGCATGTAACAAATTTTTTCTTTTTCTATAGTAGACAGTCCCCCATTTGGGGACAAGGTACTGAAGGGATTCTGTGTCATTTGTATCCTATTTCCAGCCATTGGAAAGGCTGGGTCTGGGCATTGTGGGCGTGGCCAAACAAATGGTCCTTGTGGTCACTCAGAGGTTGGGCAGACTGTGGGCGGGGCTACTCATGGCGCATGCAATGTTTAATATCTCCGCTAGCACGCACGCTATCAGATGGGGAGAAAATAATGTCACAATATCTACAACTTACTACAACTCCCAGGGTGCTCAGCCACTTGGGATGCCGAATCCCTTTACTCACAAATGATGCACAGAGCCTGTTTACATAATCTGCTCTCTGATTGGCTGCGTCAGCCTCATATATAATGTACCATCTGCAGACTCTCCATTATAATTACTATCGCCAACATATACTGTATCGCTGTGCCACTGAGACTGCATGAATTGTAGCTCAAAGAGCTTACAATCTACACTGAGAAGCCAGTGTCCAGCTTGTGCAGTGGGTTAGTAAGGGTATTTGGAGTAGTTTAGGTCCCTGTGAGATGTGCAGAGATGGTCCTGTGCAGAGCTGGTCCCTGTGAGATGTGCAGAGCTGGTCCCTGTGAGATGTGCAGAGCTGGTCCCTGTGAGATGTGCAGAGCTGGTCCCTGTGAGATGTGCAGAGCTGGTCCTTTGAGATGTGCAGAGCTGGTCCCTGTGAGATGTGCAGAGCTGGTCCCTGTGAGATGTGCAGAGCTGGTCCCTGTGAGATGTGCAGAGCTGGTAGCTGTGAGATGTGCAGAGCTGGTCCCTGTGAGTAGTGCAGAGCTGGTCCCTGTGAGATGTGCAGAGCTGGCCCTGTGAGATGTGCAAAGCTGGTCCCTGTGAGATGTGCAGAGCTGGTCCCTGTGAGATGTGCAGAGCTAGTCCTGTGAGATGTGCAGAGCTGGTCCTGTGAGATGTGCAGAGCTGGTCCCTGTGAGATGTGCAGAGCTGGTCCCTGTGAGATGTGCAGAGCTGGTCCTGTGAGATGTGCAGAGCTGGTCCCTGTGAGATGTGCAGAGCTGGTCCCTGTGATGAGAGCATTACATGGGATTGTGTATTACACAATATTAGGTTCCACAGTAATCTCTATTGTAATGAGTAATAGTGATTTGGAAACATAATAAGATCCATGTAATGTGACTGATATAAAAGGTTGCTAGGGAGGGGAGCCTCAAACTAATCCCGGGTATCAGATTCATGTGCTGATTTACCACATTAATGGGCTGCCTGCCCGAGAACTAGATTTATCAATGCAAAACTGGAAAAATCCTGGCCCAAAGTTCTAAAAGAGGAACAATCAGGAGGAACATTGCATTGGTATCTATGGTGACTGCAGAACATTCCACTGGTTTCCATGGTGAGTGCAGAACTTTCCATGGTGATTGCAGGACATTCCATTGGTTTCTATGGTGACTGCAGAACATTCCGTTGGTTTCCATTGTGATTGCAGAACTTTCCATGGTGATTGCAGGACTTTCCATTGGTTTCATGGTGACTGTAGAACATTCCATTAGTTTCCATGGTGACTGCAGAACATTCCATTGGTTTCCATGGTGACCGCAGAACATTCCATTGGTTTCCATGGTGACTGTAGAACATTCCATTGGTTTCCATGGTGACTGCAGAACATTCCATTGGTTTCCATGGTGACCGCAGAACATTCCATTGGTTTCCATGGTGACTGTAGAACATTCCATTGGTTTCCAAGGTGACTGCAGAACATTCCATTAGTTTCCATGGTGACTGTGGAACATTCCATTGGTTTCCATGGTAACTGTAGAACATTCCGTTGGTTTCCATGGTAACTGTAGAACATTCCGTTGGTTTCCATGGTGACTGCAGAACATTCCATTGGTTTCCATGGTGACTGTGGAACATTCCATTGGTTTGCATGGTAACTGTAGAACATTCCATTGGTTTCCATGGTGACTGCAGAACATTCCATTGGTTTCCATGGTGACTGTCCCACTATTAGATTAATTGTTCCAATAGGGGCTATGTTTGGAAATGGAAAATCACACAGGAGCATTTCTGTTGTTTAGTGAGTTTTCTGATCCCTTAATATACCGTCAGTACATTAATACCCAGAGTGTATAGCCCATTACCCCAGGTACAGCTGCCACAGAGCTGGTATTGTTACCTGCAGACCTGTAACAAATGGCTCGAAGACAATGCTAAGTCTATAGATGCAGCAAACATGGCTGGAGATACTAACAGCTGGATCCAGAGCATAGAGCTGATCTGCCTGACCCTAACCCTAAACTCATATCAAACTAATATAACTAATGAAGAACAGCAGGAACATCTAATCACAAGGAAAAGATGATGTTCCAATAAATATGTATTGTTATGGTAACAGCGAATTAAACAGTGACTTGGCTGGAGACCCCGGGGGGCTGAGGTCATTGAGATAAAGAGATAGTTATTAATCTCTGAGTGATACAATAATAATAATACACAATCTGCTGCAGCGTTTAGCAGGATTGCAAGGTTTATGTAACATTGTGTCGCATTTTATGAATTGCGTTTGTTTCAAACGTTCATTGTGGGACCCGCAGGGGTGAGAAAGTCATTTACCCCCCCTCCTTCTCTGCGGCAGAAGGCTATTTACTAAATCACGGGCATTAGTGAGAATAGGGGCTTTATTCATTACATAATAATATTATTCAATAATGAAATATGAAAGAGGGAATTGACAAGGGAATTTCAAACTTAAGCCCAAAGTAGTTGAGAGTGGAAGGAGAGAAACCCGACGCATTTCAAGCTTTTTAGCTCTTACTCTAAGGCTGCTTCCCTGCGTGATCTGAAGAGAGACATGAGTAGCAGACGGATTAGGGAAGTCTGTGGGGCTTAAAGACCACCCTCTGCCCACCAGCATCAAAGCTGCTCTGTGTTAGACTGGGAAGGGACCTTGTGAGTTAATCTGCCTGGGGCAGAGGACAATGTGCTATATTCTTCCTTACACACTGGCCCCAGAGATATTCAATGCTTAATCAGTGTACACAGCTACATGCACAGGCTTGTCTGCAATACAGGGATTTCTGCAGCTCTCAGGCCATTATACAAACCCTGCAGAGCACACTCTGTGCTTAGAAAACAAACAGATACAAAAATACTCGTGTTTTATCTTTTATTAAATAACCTCCCTATTAAACATTACAGAGCACAAATTCAGCTTTAGGTATTTTAAATAGAAATGATTTAATGAATGAGAACATATAAAGTACCTTATTGACCCCTCTTTGCGCCGTACGGGCCTCTCTCAGGGAGCGGCCATGTTGGTTAGATTCTTGGTCCAGATCTTCCTATATCTGACCCAAGATGTCTGCCCCCAGAGAGAGCTTTACACAGCGAAAGGCGGCCCTTTATTGACGCTCAGTGTATCGCATTGGCGTCATGTATACGTACCAAACGGTAAATGTACAGATATCCTACGTGTTGAGTATTGGGAAAGACAGGCAGAGAGGACTCTATAAAGGTGAAATGAGTTCTCCCCTCTCCCAGATAATGGAATTATCCAACGCCACCAAAGTCTTACCAGTAAACGTCGGCAGTATCCAAACCGCCGGCTGCCATCTTCTCCCGTCAGCATGAAAGAAAAGGTTTCACTGGAAAACAAACACAAGTCACGGTGAGAGAGTGGAATAAAAGGCCCCGTGGATAGTCCACGGCAGGCAGCTCACACAGGGTTAAAAGTCATCCCTCCCAGCGGGAGAGGGGGTGAGACGAGAGGGGTCTGAATTATCAGGCATCCTCAGCACGATGCTGAATTAGTAAATATTTATCATTGTTCAGCCAGACTTGTCAGTCACGTGGAATCAGGGAAAAGAAGAAACATCTGTCGGAGCCGCCGTCCAACTTTACTTACCGTCTCCCGGGATTTAAAGAGGGACAAGTGAGTACCTGTTATATTCAGATACAGGCAGCCAATCACGGGCATCGGGGAAGCAGAACTGGGGTATGGCCTTCAGACGCTCCTCTGCCTCACGCACCTGCTTGGTCGGTCGCTCTAGCTGCGGGGGCAAGGACGCAATTAATATATTAATTCGGAAGACACAATAACACATGCCTTAGAGAGATATATTGTCTGCATTAAACAATATAATGATTGTATTGGCTGAATTAATTATCAAATGGACGTCTAAAGTTTAGGTCTAGGTTTTTTTACTCACTGAGACAACTCTGGGCCAAAGTTCTAAACGTGGAACAGTCACCATGGAAACCAATGGAATGTTCCGCAGTCACCATGGAAACCAATGGAATGTTCTGCAGTCACCATGGAAACCAATGGAATGTTCCGCAGTCACCATGGAAACCAATGGAATGTTCTGCAGTCACCATGGAAACCAATGGAATGTTCCGCAGTCACCAAGGAAACCAATGGAATGTTCTGCAGTCACCATGGAAACCAATGGAATGTTCTGCAGTCACCAAGGAAACCAATGGAATGTTCCGCAGTCACCAAGGAAACCAATGGAATGTTCTGCACTCACCATGGAAATGTGTGGTATATTCCAGAGTTACCATGGAAACCAATGGAATGTTCTACAGTCACCATGGAGACTAACACTACATACCTGCTGATTGGTCGACCCTTATAACACATGAATCTTCTTGATTTCTGTCTCTACCTGAACACAGATTTGGGCCACGCATTGAGTCTCGAGGTAAATCATACCTTGGGGAACTGGTAGGTCACTTCGGGGACGTAGGTGTTTTTGGAAGGTTTTTTCTTCATGGATACCACCACGAAATACTCAAACAGCTCTCGTTCCTGCCACTCGATCAGCTCCAGTTCCAGGGTCCGGTAGCTGGGGGCTCTCTTTAGCACGGATTGAATGTGTACCAGCCGCTGGGTATGTGCTGAGGGGACAGAACATCTCAGTTACAGCTGGATATCCCAATATGATGTCACTAAATGTCCCCCAGCGGAATAAATCCCCTAACCACCCCATGTAAATACCTGTTAATGGCACAACGACATAACTAACACCAGATTGTGCCTATCCCATGCATGCTTAAACTCCTTCACTGTACTAACCTCTACCACGTCTACTGGAAGGCTATTCCATACATCCACTACCCTCTCAGTAATGTAATACTTTCATTAGTCCCTGGTCTTATCTTATATCTAGGATAGCCTTATACCTATCCCATGCATGCTTAAACTCCTGCACTGTATTAACCTCTACCACTTCTACTGGAAGACTATTCCATACATCCACTGCCCTCTCAGTAATGTAATACTTTCATTAGTCCCTGGCCTTATCTTATATCTAGGATAGCCTTATACCTATCCCATGCATGCTTAAACTCCTTCACTGTATTAACCTCTACCACTTCTACTGGAAGACTATTCCATACATCCACTACCCTCTCAGTAATGTAATACTTTCATTAGTCCCTGGCCTTATCTTATATCTAGGATAGCCTTATACCTATCCCATGCATGCTTAAACTCCTTCACTGTATTAACCTCTACCACTTCTACTGGAAGACTATTCCATGCACCCACTACCCTCTCAGTAATGTAATACTTTCATTAGTCCCTGGCCTTATCTTATATCTAGGATAGCCTTATACCTATCCCATGCATGCTTAAACTCCTTCACTGTACTAACCTCTACCACGTCTACTGGAAGGCTATTCCATACATCCACTACCCTCTCAGTAATGTAATACTTTCATTAGTCCCTGGTCTTATCTTATATCTAGGATAGCCTTATACCTATCCCATGCATGCTTAAACTCCTTCACTGTATTAACCTCTACCACGTCTACTGGAAGGCTATTCCATACATCCACTACCCTCTCAGTAATGTAATACTATCATTAGTCCCTGGCCTTATCTTATATCTAGGATAGCCTTATACCTATCCCATGCATGCTTAAACTCCTTCACTGTATTAACCTCTACCACTTCTACTGGAAGACTATTCCATACATCCACTACCCTCTCAGTAATGTATACTTTCATTAGTCTCTGGCCTTATCGTATATCTAGGATAGCCTTATACCTATCCCATGCATGCTTAAACTCCTTCACTGTATTAACCTCTACCACTTCTACTGGAAGACTATTCCATGCATCCACTACCCTCTCAGTAATGTAATACTTTCATTAGTCCCTGACCTTATCTTATATCTAGGATAGCCTTATACCTATCCCATGCATGCTTAAACTCCTTCACTGTATTAACCTCTACCACTTCTACTGGAAGACTATTCCATACATCCACTACCCTCTCAGTAATGTAATACTTTCATTAGTCCCTGACCTTATCTTATATCTAGGATAGCCTTATACCTATCCCATGCATGCTTAAACTCCTTCACTGTATTAACCTCTACCACTTCTACTGGAAGACTATTCCATACATCCACTACCCTCTCAGTAATGTAATACTTTCATTAGTCCCTGGCCTTATTTTATATATAGGATAGCCTTATACCTATCCCATGCATGCTTAAACTCCTTCACTGTATTAACCTCTACCACTTCTACTGGAAGACTATTCCATGCACCCACTACCCTCTCAGTAATGTAATACTTTCATTAGTCCCTGGCCTTATCTTATATCTAGGATAGCCTTATACCTATCCCATGCATGCTTAAACTCCTTCACTGTATTAACCTCTACCACTTCTACTGGAAGACTATTCCATACATCCACTACCCTCTCAGTAATGTAATACTATCATTAGTCCCTGGCCATATCTTATATCTAGGATAGCCTTATACCTATCCCATGCATGCTTAAACTCCTTCACTGTATTAACCTCTACCACTTCAACTGGAAGACTATTCCATGCACCCACTACCCTCTCAGTAATGTAATACTTTCATTAGTCCCTGGCCTTATCTTATATCTAGGATAGCCTTATACCTATCCCATGCATGCTTAAACTCCTCACTGTATTAACCTCTACCACTTCTACTGGAAGACTATTCCATGTATCCACTACCCTCTCAGTAATGTAATACTTTCATTAGTCCCTGGCCTTATCTTATATCTAGGATAGCCTTATACCTATCCCATGCATGCTTAAACTCCTTCACTGTATTAACCTCTACCACTTCTACTAGAAGACTATTCCATACACCCACTACCCTCTCAGTAATGTAATACTTTCATTAGTCCCTGACCTTATCTTATATCTACGATAGCCTTATACCTATCCCATGCATGCTTAAACTCCTTCACTGTATTAACCTCTACCACTTCTACTGGAAGACTATTCCATGCTTCCACTACCCTCTCAGTAATGTAATACTTTCATTAGTCCCTGGCCTTATCTTATATCTAGGATAGCCTTATACCTATCCCATGCATGCTTAAACTCCTTCACTGTGTTTACCTCTACCACTTCTACTGGAAGACTATTCCATACATCCACTACCCTCTCAGTAATGTAATACTTTCATTAGTCCCTGACCTTATCTTATATCTAGGATAGCCTTATACCTATCCCATGCATGCTTAAACTCCTCACTGTATTAACCTCTACCACTTCTACGGGGAGACTATTCCATGCACCCACTACCCTCTCAGTAATGTAATACTTTCATTAGACCCTGACCTTATCTTATATCTAGGATAGCCTTATACCTATCCCATGCATGCTTAAACTCCTTCACTGTACTAACCTCTACCACTTCTACTGGAAGACTATTCCATACATCCACTACCCTCTCAGTAATGTAATACTTTCATTAGTCCCTGGCCTTATCTTATATCTAGGATAGCCTTATACCTATCCCATGCATGCTTAAACTCCTTCACTGTATTAACCTCTACCACTTCTACTGGAAGACTATTCCATACATCCACTACCCTCTCAGTAATGTAATACTTTCATTAGTCCCTGACCTTATCTTATATCTAGGATAGCCTTATACCTATCCCACGCATGCTTAAACTCCTTCACTATATTAACCTCTACCACTTCTACTGGAAGACTATTCCATACATCCACTACCCTCTCAGTAATGTAATACTTTCATTAGTCCCTGGCCTTATCTTATATCTAGGATAGCCTTATACCTATCCCATGCATGCTTAAACTCCTTCACTGTATTAACCTCTACCACTTCTACTGGAAGACTATTCCATACATCCACTACCCTCTCAGTAATGTAATACTTTCATTAGTCCCTGACCTTATCTTATATCTAGGATAGCCTTATACCTATCCCACGCATGCTTAAACTCCTTCACTGTATTAACCTCTACCACTTCTGCTGGAAGGCTATTCCATACATCCACTACCCTCTCAGTAAAGTAATACTTCCTGATATTACGTTTAAATCGTTGCCCCTCTAATTTCAGACTATGTCCTCTAGTTGTGATAGTTTTTCTTCCTTTAAATATACTCTCCTCCGTTACTGTGTTGATTCCCTTTATGTATATAAATGTTTCTATCATATCCCCCCTGTTACGTCTTTCCTCCAAGCTATACATGTTAAGATGCTTTAACCCTTTCCTGGGAAGTTGTATCCTGCAGTCTATGAAAGATTAAAGGATCTTGTACAGCTTGAAAGAAAGATGAGACGGACGCTCTTCCCAATGCACTTATAAACCTATATCCCACCACACCTGGGCTTTGTTCTGCCCAGAGCCACAAAAGGCCACGTCTGTAAGTCGAATTAATGGTGGGAGGAACAGCTGCATGTAATTAAATGGATTCACGATCGAAGGATCATAGCAAGGATCCAAACAAACCTTTAAATCTGTCATCGGAGTCACTCTCACTGTCACTGTTGTCATCTGTACAATGAGACGAGATCGGAAGTTGGAGATAAAGAAGCAAATAAAATGAACACAGAAAAAAACCCAGACATTTGGTCAATATTCCTAAGGGTAACTAACAAATCTCTGACGCAAAGGATAACGGCCAACAAACAGCACAGATCTGTATAGTATAATATAGAATGAGAGCGTGCAAACAACGTACCTTAATGAGCGAGGGGGCAGACATGTTGGGTCAGGGGAAGGAAAATCTGACCCAAGATTCTCAACAACATGTCCTCCTCCTGATAGAGCTATACAGAGCAAAGATTCTAAACAACATGTCCTCCCCCTGATAGAGCTATACATAGCAACGATTGTAAATAACATGTCCGCCCCCTGATAGAGCTATACAGAGCAAAGATTGTAAATAACATGTCCGCCCCCTGATAGAGCTATACACAGCAAAGATTCTAAACAACATGTCCTCCCCTGATAGAGCTATACAGAGCAAAGATTCTAAATAACATGTCCGCCCTCTGATAGAGCTATACAGAGCAAAGATTCTAAACAATATGTCCTCCCCCTGATATAGCTATACAGAGCAAAGATTCTAAACAACATGTTCGCCCCCTGATAGAGCTATACACCGCAAAGATTCTAAACAACATGTCCGCCCCTGATAGAGCTATACAGAGCAAAGATTCGAAACATGTCCACCCCCTGATAGAGCTATACAGAGCAAAGATTCTAAACAACATGTCCGCCCCCTGATAGAGCTATACAGAGCAAAGATTCTAAACAACATGTCCGCCCCCTGATAGAGCTATACAGAGCAAAGATTCTAAACAACATGTCCGCCCCCTGATAGAGCTATACAGAGCAAAGATTCTCAACAACATGTCTGCCCCCTGATAGAGCTATACAGAGCAAAGATTCTAAATAACATGTCCGCCCTCTGATAGAGCTATACAGAGCAAAGATTCTAAACAATATGTCCTCCCCCTGATATAGCTATACAGAGCAAAGATTCTAAACAACATGTCCGCCCCCTGATAGAGCTATACACAGCAAAGATTCTAAACAACATGTCTGCCCCTGATAGAGCTATACAGAGCAAAGATTCTAAACAATATGTCCTCCCCCTGATATAGCTATACAGAGCAAAGATTCTAAACAACATGTCCGCCCCCTGATAGAGCTATACACAGCAAAGATTCTAAACAACATGTCCACCCCTGATAGAGCTATACAGAGCAAAGATTCGAAACATGTCCACCCCCTGATAGAGCTATACAGAGCAAAGATTCTAAACAACATGTCCGCCCCCTGATAGAGCTATACAGAGCAAAGATTCTAAACAACATGTCCGCCCCCTGATAGAGCTATACAGAGCAAAGATTCTAAACAACATGTCTGCCCCCTGATAGAGCTATACAGAGCAAAGATTCTAAACAACATGTCCGCCCCCTGATAGAGCTATACAGAGCAAAGATTCTAAACAACATGTCTGCCCCCTGATAGAGCTATACAGAGCAAAGATTCTAAACAACATGTCCATCCCTGATAGAGCTATACAGAGCAAAGATTCTAAACAACATGTCTGCCCCCTGATGGAGTTATACAGAGCAAAGATTCTAAACAACATGACCGCCCTCTGATAGAGCTAAACAAAGAGGGCTCAATAATGCTTTATTTATACTCTTTCATTAAAGCATTTCTATATGCCTTCACTCGATACAAATGTTTCAGTCAAACAGAACTTAATTTGTAGACAGTTGTCCTTTTAAATTGGGCCATGAAGGGGGAGACCAGCGCCACATATATGGGTGGTCATTTTGGAAACCCCCATTTATAATACAACAAAGCATTGTGTTCCTGTTTGTGGACTGAGCTGTCAGATTTTTCTCTGTATTGCTTGTTACACGATTTGCTGACAGCCCAGTACTAAAAATGGCCGGAGTCTCTCCAGACCACAGTCCAACCCATAAACATTGTAGTTAAGGAGACAGTACTCCTAGCCCCCCCCTCCCCCCCAGCTTCTCTAATAGGGAGGGGCTTGGGAGAGGGAGGGGCTTGGGGGAGAGGGAGGGGCTTGGGGGGAGAGGGAGGGGCTTGGGGAGATGGGCGGGACTGTTACTAGAACACCTACAGTAACTCTATTTGCTACACTTTGGATTTATGAAAACGTATATATTGACAGTAAAATCCATGCTGATGTGTTACGTTCGTTAGGAGTACCTCGTAAGGACGCCGTCTCCAGGTTGGACATGGACAGCTTTTTTAGTCTCTTCTTGCCTCTTTTTGCGCTGTAGATAGAGTTAATCCTTTGCACGAGCTGCGAGGAAAGAGGGAAGAGGAATTAGTTATGGCCATGTTTCCATCCAGCTCCAGTACGATGCTAGAAAACATCTAACAAAAGAAAATGCTCGTTTGGGGCTTCGATGCCCCTACAATGGTCAGGACCACTGCAAAGACTTGACACCGAGCTCTACACACCGTGTTATATACAGATCCGCACTGCGTGAATGTGTACGGACACCAGCCTCGGGATAGAAGGGATTTGGAACATCGCCTTGTCATTCACGGAGAGTTTACACCTTTATCATTTGAAGACCTGTGTATTGTATTGTTCGTGTCCCCTCAATACTAATAAACTGCTCACCAGGTTTTTATTGAATTATACACTGTGTAGACATTTCTTTTTTTATAAAGAGTCACTAAATTCATGGATTGCTAGAGAGAAGGTCCCTTTGCTCTAAAAGTGATGCAATCAGCAGGAACATTCCATTGGTTTCCATGGTGACTGTAGAACATTCCATTGGTTTCCATGGTGACAGCAGGAACATTCCATTGGTTTCCATGGTGACTGCAGAACATTCCATTGGTTTCCACGGTAACTGCAGAACATTCTGTTGTTTTCCACGGTCACTGCAGAACTTTCCATTGTTTTCCCTGGTGACTGCAGAACATTCCGTTGGTTTCCATGGTCACTGCAGAACATTCCGTTGGTTTCCATGGTGACTGCAGAACATTGCATTGTTTTCCCTGGTGACTGCAGAACATTGCACTGGTTTCCATGGTGACTGCAGAACATTCCATCGGTTTCCATGGTGACTGCAGAACATTCCCTTGGTTTCCATGGTGACTGCAGAACATTCCCTTGGTTTCCATGGTGACTGCAGAAAATTCCGTTGGTTTGCATGGTGACTGCAGAACATTCCATTGGTTTCCATGGTGACTGCAGAACATTCCATCGGTTTCCATGGTGACTGCAGAACATTCCCTTGGTTTCCATGGTGACTGCAGAACATTCCCTTGGTTTCCATGGTGACTGCAGAAAATTCCGTTGGTTTGCATGGTGACTGCAGAACATTCCATTGGTTTCCATGGTGACTGCAGAACATTCCATTGGTTTCCATGGTGACTGCAGAACATTCCATTGGTGTCCATGGTGACTGCAGAACATTCCATTGGTTTCCATGGTGACTGCAGAACATTCCGTTGGTTTCCATGGTGACTGCCGAACATTCCGTTGGTTTCCATGGTGACTGCAGAACATTCCGTTGGTTTCCATGGTGACTGCAGAACATTCCGTTGGTTTCCATGGTGACTGCAGAACATTCCGTTGGTTTCCATGGTGACTGCAGAACATTCGTTGGTTTCCATGGTGACTGCAGAACATTCCGTTGGTTTCCATGGTGACTGCAGAACATTCCGTTGGTTTCCATCGTGACTGTAGAACATTCCGTTGGTTTCCATGGTGACTGTAGAACATTCCGTTGGTTTCCATCGTGACTGCAGAACATTCCGTTGGTTTCCATGGTGACTGTAGAACATTCCGTTGGTTTCCATTGTGACTGCAGAACATTCCGTTGGTTTCCATCGTGACTGCAGAACATTCCGTTGGTTTCTATGGTGACTGCAGAACATTCCGTTGGTTTCCATGGTGACTGCAGAACATTCTGTTGGTTTCCATGGAGACTGCAGAACATTCCATTGGTTTCCATGGTGACTGCAGAACATTCTGTTGGTTTCCATCGTGACTGCAGAACATTCCGTTGGTTTCCATGGTGACTGCAGAACATTCCGTTGGGTTTTCATGGTGACTGCAGAACATTCCGTTGGGTTTTCATGGTGACTGCAGAACATTCCGTTGGTTTCCATGGTGACTGCAGAACATTCTGTTGGTTTCCATCGTGACTGCAGAACATTCCGTTGGTTTCCATGGTGACTGCAGAACATTCCGTTGGGTTTTCATGGTGAGTGCAGAACATTCCGTTGGGTTTTCATGGTGACTGCAGAACATTCCGTTGGTTTCCATGGTGAGTGCAGAACATTCCGTTGGGTTTTCATGGTGACTGCAGAACATTCCGTTGGGTTTTCATGGTGACTGTAGGACATTCCATTGGTTTCCATGGTGACTGCAGAACATTCCATTGGTTTCCATGGTGACTGCAGAACATTCCATTGGTTTCCATGGTGACTGCAGAACATTCCGTTGGTTTCCATGGTGACTGCAGAACATTCCGTTGGTTTCCATCGTGACTGTAGAACATTCCGTTGGTTTCCATGGTGACTGTAGAACATTCCGTTGGTTTCCATCGTGACTGCAGAACATTCCGTTGGTTTCCATGGTGACTGTAGAACATTCCGTTGGTTTCCATTGTGACTGCAGAACATTCCGTTGGTTTCCATCGTGACTGCAGAACATTCCGTTGGTTTCTATGGTGACTGCAGAACATTCCGTTGGTTTCCATGGTGACTGCAGAACATTCTGTTGGTTTCCATGGAGACTGCAGAACATTCCATTGGTTTCCATGGTGACTGCAGAACATTCTGTTGGTTTCCATCGTGACTGCAGAACATTCCGTTGGTTTCTATGGTGACTGCAGAACATTCCGTTGGTTTCCATGGTGACTGCAGAACATTCTGTTGGTTTCCATGGAGACTGCAGAACATTCCATTGGTTTCCATGGTGACTGCAGAACATTCTGTTGGTTTCCATCGTGACTGCAGAACATTCCGTTGGTTTCCATGGTGACTGCAGAACATTCCGTTGGGTTTTCATGGTGACTGCAGAACATTCCGTTGGGTTTTCATGGTGACTGCAGAACATTCCGTTGGTTTCCATGGTGACTGCAGAACATTCTGTTGGTTTCCATCGTGACTGCAGAACATTCCGTTGGTTTCCATGGTGACTGCAGAACATTCCGTTGGGTTTTCATGGTGAGTGCAGAACATTCCGTTGGGTTTTCATGGTGACTGCAGAACATTCCGTTGGGTTTTCATGGTGACTGTAGGACATTCCGTTGGTTTCCATGGTGACTGCAGAACATTCCGTTGGTTTCCATGGTGACTGCAGAACATTCCGTTGGTTTCCATGGTGACTGCAGAACATTCGTTGGTTTCCATGGTGACTGCAGAACATTCCGTTGGTTTCCATGGTGACTGCAGAACATTCCGTTGGTTTGCATGGTGACTGTAGAACATTCCGTTGGTTTCCATGGTGACTGTAGAACATTCCGTTGGTTTCCATCGTGACTGCAGAACATTCCGTTGGTTTCTATGGTGACTGCAGAACATTCCGTTGGTTTCCATGGTGACTGCAGAACATTCTGTTGGTTTCCATCGTGACTTCAGAACATTCCGTTGGTTTCCATCGTGACTGCAGAACATTCCGTTGGTTTCCATGGTGACTTGTTTTTTTTCTCCTTTAGATATTTGGCCCTGAAATGCCGCTGTCTGCAATAGAGTCTGACTGTGCTGGAGAGTAAGTACTATCTCATGCCTTTCCTCCAGGACAAGTTCTTATCAGCTAAAGTGGAACAGGGCAAAAGGCTGACTATAAATATTACGGCGCATGCGGAGGGCAGGGGTGGGATCCTTCATTCAATGCATGATAAACGTCTTTGACACACACGAATGACTGTCATTGCACCTTACACTGGCGAGAGATCAGACGGTTTGACCCCACGATATCTAACAAATCAATACCGACCCTCCTGTTGTCTCCATAGACTCGTTACGCTGTGAATGCTCTATACATTGTGTTAGCGGAGTTTCGATGCTTATGACATCACTTGTGGCTTGATATGCAAATCAACTATGTTTCAATGAGAAATGTGTAATTTGCATATCAAGCCACAAGTGATGTCACAAGCTGGATACAGACACGTTTTCCTCTTATTTCATGCATTATCTGTAATTCTGCCGACACAATGTGTAGATCCTGTGTGTATTCTGTACAGTCACAGTATAGAGAGCAGGGTCGGTCTGTATTTTATTTAAGGAAAAGGTGTTGCAAATCCTGGATATTGGGATATTTCCACCTATAAGCCTGTGATGACGGCAGAGCTGGCCTCCCGGTCGCCAGATATTCTCTCCATTCGCAGTACAAGCAATGGTTGACCCGTAACATTGGCCTCAAGACAATTTGGTACAAATAGGGTAAAATACTGGCTGGGTGAGGACTCTAAAGACATCCGACGTGGGGAGACCGCTGCCTAGATCAACACAGATTATGAAAAGTATGTGGGGCTTTTATGGAGGGACTAAATCTGTGCAAAAGCAGGGTGCCTACAGGATTGGGACTATATGGAGTGTACACCTGTGCGAATGCAAGGTTTCTACAGGATTGTGACCATATAGATTACACCTGTGTGAATGCACGACTTGTACAGCATTGTGGCTATATGGAGTGTACATCTTTGGAAATGAATGGCTTTGTACAGCACTGTTGCTATATGGAGTGTACACCTGTGGCAATGAATGGGTGTGTACAGCACTGTTGCTATATGGAGTGTACACCTGTGGCAATGAACGGGTGTGTACAGCACTATGGCTATATGGAGTGTACACCTGTGGCAATGAATGGGTTTGTACAGCACTGTTGCTATATGGAGTGTACAACCGTGTGAATGCAGGGTGTATAAACTGCTACAATTATGTGATTCCTTACTTTTGGGATCCTTCTTGCCCTCCGGGCCAGGAGACCACTCGTTGTGCTGAGGCTGTCATCATTTAGGCTGGAGGGGGAGGGCGGGATGGTGAGCTGGGCCAGTAGAAGCATGTCATCATGGCTGTGGCGCTTGGGTAGCCGCGGTACACGGTGACCTTTCCGTTCAGGCGCACTTCCAATCCTCAGTGACTGACTGCTGGCTTTAGACGGCAGCTTTGGAAATAAAGGAGCATGGAAAATATATTTATATTGCAATATTCTAGACTATCTGTGACAACAAGGCAATGTGGCCCAAGACAAGGTAGACCACCATCCTTCTCTTGAAATTCATACAAATGTTTCTTTCACAATCTAATGCTCCACAAATGCTGCAAAATATGTCTGTATGTATAATAAAACAATAATTCGGCACTACTGGATGTAAAATGCCCAAATTTTACCATTACCCAAATCCTACATGGGTCCCCTCTCACAAAATGGAATAAATACAAGAGTCAGCTAAACAGTATTAATTCTTGTGCAACTTGCCAAGTAGAAGAAAAGAAGATTATTAACTCTTTGAATGCTCACTATTTGCTCGCTGCATACAATACTGAATGGGTTAAAACCTTTTTCTGGTGCTAATTGGATGGTGCAGATTTCGCTAATTGACAGATTTCGCTAATTGGCAGATTTCATGCAACATAAAAATCTAACATTGAAATATTGGGATATCTCCCATGTGAAACAGGCGTTTAAACTCACACACTGACAGGTATCTAAACATTCTCCACGGGGGGGAAATACAATTGAAATACCGGTACAAATACCATTTATGTTTATTATATCAATCCAACTGTAAACGTTGATATTTGCCTAATGAAATAAAAATTTTGCTTCCTCTAAAATAATAATTTTTTTTTTTAAATGAAGTGAAATACAGACAATAAAATAGCTGTCACCGCCCCTTTAATGGGACTAGTGTAAGTCAGTATAGTCTGTATCACCCTATAATGAATAAAAGTGCTCTTTCCGATTGGTCTTAAAAAAAAATAATATATATAAATATATAAATATACACACATATATATTTATAAAGTCCCCTTTCTTCTCTACCATTTCAGAGATATTTCTCCATCTCCCCACTGGCTCTGCCTCCACTGTGAGGCACAGCCGAGATTAAACCCGCCTGTATCCTTAAAGATACACGTCGGGTTTACTCAGGTGGATTTACCCCTAAGGAAGCCAGGGTTAAAAAAAATAAAAATAAATTTGTCCGTTGAGAATTTGACTCTGAAACACAGTGTATCCGCGTCACTGTGTTATACACTATAAGGGAGAGAAGGACAAGCCTACCTGAGAAGGTGTCGTGTACTTCCTGTCGTGCGGCCTCCACATCCTGTTAGCTGGTTCTAACGGACTGTTGGGTGACAGCTGGGTCTTTCGACCCGAGTGCCGTCCTTTTAGGTCCACATCTTCGTAGGGGTTTTCCTTGGGCGATTCGCCTTGTTTTTAAAAAGTCAAAGAAGAGAAAAAAAAAAAAACAGACTCTGGATTAGAAAAAAGTGAAGTCAACGAGAGCTCGGAGCGCAGTCTACTAAGACTCCAGCATGACTCATTCCCTTGTCTGCAGCTGGAATCTGGCAGTGATATCCAACATCATCAGCTCTGTCCTTTTTCCCCCTTTATTGCTAACGCACATACACGCAGGACTCGCGGCTGAAAGTTACCAGCTGGGTAAACTCGTCGCGGGATTTGGTACGGCTCTCTCCTGCAGAGCACACGGGTTAACCCTTGCTCACCCGCAGCGAGACGGCTCGGGATCTAACTAGAGGCTTACGGGATTCATGGGACTTTTCTTACGTTAAAGGACCAGATGTCAGCAAAAAGTTGAAGTTAATTTGAAAGATTGCTACAAGTGTAAACATTTTACATTAAACGCTTTAATGAAGGAAACAAATAAAGTGTGTTATTACGCTCTATATATCAGGAAGCGGACACATGCCTCCCCCAACTGTCCCACATGTATAGGATAGTCCCGATTTAGGGACTCTGTCTTGCTGCCACCAGAGTTCTACCTCTGCCCCGCTTCTTGGGACAGAGATCAAGCTCAGCGTGATTTGGGCCACAGTGTCGCCCTCCTGATCTCTCTGGTGTCTGGGACACGGGAGAATGTATACTCTACATGCACAGTAGCGCTGTCACTCAACCTCCCAGAAGTTGAGAGGTATGCGGACATGTTGTTTCGAATGTTGGGTGAGATGACAGAAGAAGTGACCCAAGACTGTGAACAACATGTCCTCCCCCTGGTAGAGCGATACAGAGCAAAGGTTTGAAACAACATGTCCTCCCCTTGGTAGAGCTATACAGAGCAAAGATTCTAAACAATGTCCGCCACCTGGTAGAGCTATACAGAGCAAAGATTCTAAACAATGTCCGCCACCTGGTAGAGCTATACAGAGCAAAGATTCTAAACAACATGTCCGCCCCCTGATAGAGCTGTACAGAGCAAAGATTCCAAACAACATGTCCGCCCCTGATGGAGCTATACAGAGCAAAGATTCTAAACAACATGTCCTCCCCTGATAGAGCTATACAGAGCAAAGATTCTAACAACATGTCCGTCCCCTGATGGAGCTATACAGAGCAAAGATTCTAAACAACATGTCCGCCTCCTGATAGAGCTATACAGAGCAAAGATTCTAAACAACATGTCTGCCTCCTGATAGAGCTATACAGAGCAAAGATTCTAAACAACATGTCCGTCCCCTGATAGAGCTATACAGAGCAAAGATTCTAAACAACATGTCCACCCCTGATAGAGCTATACAGAGCAAAGATTCTAAACAACATGTCTACCCCCTGATAGAGCTATACAGAGCAAAGATTCTAAACAACATGTCCACCCCCTGATAGAGCTATACAGAGCAAAGATTCTAAACTACATGCCCGCCCCCTGATAGAGCAATACAGAGCAAAGATTCTAAACAACATGTCCACCCCTGATAGAGCTATACAGAGCAAAGATGTAAACAGCATGTTCACCCCCTGATACAGCTATACAGAGAAAAGGTTCTTCACATGTCCTCTGCCTGATAGAGCTATACCACTGATAACTGACCACACAAATCCATTTACCAGCACTTTCAGGTCATTAGGGAAAAAAACATTTGAGGGGCTTTCAGATCTGTAGAGAAGACATTATTATTTAGGGATGAGTCAGGACTAGCTTCATAGAAATGATGAGAGCATCTTTGGAACAAGCAAATTCCAAGGGATACAATGATTTTCAAACAAGAAACAATGTAGAAATGAAAGCTCTATTGTATGACTATAGTCCAGCCTTTTACAATGTTTCACCAGTCAGTTTTGACCTTGTAATTTCACCTTCTATTTCAATAGAACCAATGGCTTGGAATTTCTGCCCCCTAAATATTTCCTTTTTAAAAACATGATGTGTTTTATAATCTTATAATCAGTTGTAAATTCCATAAATGACAGTAATGATTTTGGGGGGCTGCATGTCTGGTATCCTGCATGAGATAATCCCATCCACATTTGGAATATGACAAGACAGTTCCAATTACCTTTTGGCTGTGGTCCTCCTGCACATATGGATAACATCTTTGAATTCTGGGCTTTGGGATATTGTTGACACCCTGTATAGCTCTATCACGTGGTGGACATGTTGTTTAGAATCTTTGCTCTGTATAGCTCTATCAGGGGGAGGACATGTTGTTTAGAATCTTTGCTCTTATGTAGTTCTATCAGGGGGCGGACATGTTGTTTGGAAACTTTGCTCTGTATAGCTCTATCAGGGGCTGTACATGTTGTTTGGAATATTTGCTCTGTATAACTCTATCAGGGACAGACATGTTGTTTAAAATCTTTGCTCTGTATAGCTCTATCAGGGGGTTGACATGTGGTTTAGAATCGTTTGCTCTGTATAGCTCTATTTGGCGCGGACGTGGTGTTTAGAATCTTTGCTCTGTATAGCTCTATCAGGGGGTAGACATGTTGTTTAGAATCTTTGCTCTGTGTAGCTCTATCAGGGAGTGGACATGTTGTTTAGAATCTTTTGCTCTGCATAGCTCTATCAGGGGCAGACATGGTGTTTAGACTCTTTGCTCTGTATAGCTCTATCAGGGGGCGGACATGTTGTTTAGAATCTTTTGCTCTGCATAGCTCTATCAGGGGCGGACATGGTGTTTAGACTCTTTGATCTGTATAGCTCTATCAGGGGGTGGACATGTTGTTTAGAATCTTTGCTCTGTATAGCTCTATCAGGGAATGGAAATGTTTATAATATTTTGCTCTGTATAGCTCTATCAGGAGGCAGACATGTTGTTTAGAATCTTTGCTCTGTATAGCTCTATCAGGAGGCGGACATGTTGTTTAGAATCTTGGGTGAGATGAAGGAAGATGTGATCTAAGATTCTCAGTAAGGTGCTATATTTGTAATCTTTCATTAAAACATTTCTATTTTAATCATCAACTTACATTTAATTGAAAGGTTGCATTAAGTGCTACAGTCGTTCTTTGAGTGAAAGATACAATGGTTTTTCACCTCTCCAGCACTACATGAGTTATAGTTTGTTGGAAAAACAATTAAAAAATATAAATGTTCAATCAACAAAAAAGCAAAGAATGAAAAAGATTTTGAAAAACGGCTGATAGCTCTAAACGCAGGGATAATAAAGTCTGATTTAACAATATACATGAAATCTAGATCACTATCAGGATGTCAAGAAGGGGACAGATAGAGACCCCCAGGCAGGAGAGACATGGGGATTGTCCAAAGGCCATCAAGACCACAGGCAGGAAAGACTCTGTGTGTGTACTACATGTCTCCTGGTCTGTGTTATAAAAATAACATTTGTTTTAAGTCCAATGTCTCCATAATAAAAATAATAAGAATAAAGAATACCTTAATACCTAAAAAGAACATTATATCTGCTCTCAAAACAATCCACTTTTAATAAATTGCCCCAGCAAACTCCTATGTACATTGCAAATATGCCAGAATGTCACTTTATAACAATGCATTATACAGGGCCAACTCTGTTCTTCTAGCAGGAGAAACTCACCAGACCCTGCACAATGTATAGAAGAATATATAGAAGAGCTCAGCTGGCCATGGATAATGCAGAGTTACATATTTACACACTGTCACTTTATAACAATGCATTATACAGGGCCAACTCTGTTCTTCTAGCAGGAGAAACTCACCAGACCCTGCACAATGTATAGAAGAATATATAGAAGAGCTCAGCTGCCCATGGATAATACAGAGTTACATCTTTACACACTGTCACTTTATAACAATGCATTATACAGGACCAACTCTGTACTTCTAGCAGGAGAAACTCACCAGACCCTGCACAATGTATAGAAGAATATATAGAAGAGCTCAGCTGACCATGGATAATGCAGAGTTATATCTTTACACACTGTCACTTTATAACAATGCATTATACAGGACCAACTCTGTTCTTCTAGCAGGAGAAACTCACCAGACCCTGCACAATGTATAGAGGAATATACAGAAGAGCTCAGCTGGCCATGGATAATGCAGAGTTACATCTTTACATACTGTCACTTTATAACAATGCATTATACAGGGCCAACTCTGTTCTTCTAGCAGGAGAAACTCACCAGACCCTGCACAATGTATAGAGGAATATACAGAAGAGCTCAGCTGGCCATGGATAATGCAGAGTTACATCTTTACATACTGTCACTTTATAACAATGCATTATACAGGACCAATTCTGTTCTTCTAGCAGGAGAAACTCACCAGACCCTGCACAATGTATAGAATATATAGAAGAGCTCAGCTGCCCATGGATAATACAGAGTTACATCTTTACACACTGTCACTTTATAACAATGCATTATACAGGGCCAACTCTGTTCTTCTAGCAGGAGAAACTCACCAGACCCTGCACAATGTATAGAAGAATATATAGAAGAGCTCAGCTGGCCATGGATAATGCAGAGTTACATCTTTACACACTGTCACTTTATAACAATGCATTATACAGGGACAACTCTGTTCTTCTAGCAGGAGAAACTCACCAGACCCTGCACAATGTATAGAATATATAGAAGAGTTCAGCTGGCCATGGATAATACAGAGTTACATCTTTACACACTGTCACTTTATAACAATGCATTATACAGGGACAACTCTGTTCTTCTAGCAGGAGAAACTCACCAGACCCTGCACAATGTATAGAATATATAGAAGAGTTCAGCTGGCCATGGATAATGCAGAGTTACATCTTTACACACTGTCACTTTATAACAATGCATTATACAGGGACAACTCTGTTCTTCTAGCAGGAGAAACTCACCAGACCCTGCACAATGTATAGAATATATAGAAGAGTTCAGCTGGCCATGGATAATACAGAGTTACATCTTTACACACTGTCACTTTATAACAATGCATTATACAGGGACAACTCTGTTCTTCTAGCAGGAGAAACTCACCAGACCCTGCACAATGTATAGAATATATAGAAGAGTTCAGCTGGCCATACATAATGCAGAGTTACATCTTTACACACTGTCACTTTATAACAATACATTATACAGGGACAACTCTGTTCTTCTAGCAGGAGAAACTCACCAGACCCTGCACAATGTATAGAAGAATATATAGAAGAGCTCAGCTGGCCATGGATAATGCAGAGTTACATCTTTACACACTGTCACTTTATAACAATAAATGTTCATCTCACCTTTTCGTAAGCAGCTAAATCAATACTGAGAGGTGAAAGCTGATCCTCTTCTATTGATTAATATATTATTTTCAGTAAGCTGCTTTACTCTCATAGACACGGTGACAAAATAACCAGACATTTCTGTCATTTCACAGTCACTTCCTACCCACAATGTCTTCATACGTGTTCTCTTCTAAAGTGCTTTTGGAGCCGGAGCGATGCTTCTTCTCTGTACCATTTTCCACAGGTGAGGGCGAGCCCAGCGACTGTACACTAGAAGCATCCTCCAATTCCACAGACTTTCTGGAAAATATATATATTAATACTAAAAGGCTTGCTCATTAAATAGTAGGAGGAACATTAAAAGTTATTTCTGGGGCAATGTTCTAAAAGTGGAGCAATGAATGAACCAATGGAATGTTCCTGCTGATGACATCACGTTTCGAACTTTACCCCAGGATCACCATGGAAACCAATGGAATGTTCCTACCGATGACATCACGTTTAGAACTTTACCCCAGGATCACCATGGAAACCAATAGACTGTTCCTGCTGATGACATCACGTTTAGAACTTTGCCCCAGAATCACCATGGAAACCAATAGAATGTTCCTACTGATGACATCACGTTTAGAACTTTACCCCCAGGATCACCATGGAAACCAATAGACTGTTCCTGCTGATTACATCACTTTTCTGAACAACAGAAATGCTAATATATTTTCTACACATAAAAGGGGAGGAGTTAGTAGAGCAAAAAGAAGTGTAAGGGGCTGTGAAAGGTACAGCCCAAGTCAGTTGAAAGTCTGAGATGTGTATGTAAAGACTGAATGCCTCCTGATTACATGATCCTTAGACATTTTCAGTGTTTGAACGTTGCTTTGATACTTCTCACCCTCCGTTTGGGGTGCGTTGTAACACGTGTTTTCATTTACAAAGAGTTCATGAATGTTACATCACCAAAAACTTTACTAACTAAGAAATAAAGCTAGGGCTTTATCCCCGAAAGAGGGAATTGACAAGGGGACTGCAGAACGAAGGCCAAAATAGCAGAGTTTTGTAAACATAGCTGAATTGGAGAATTTTTCTTTCTCACCTAGGTCAGCTTTAAGTTTGCAGTTCCCTTCTCAATTCTTTACGATTGCCTCTTTCCTGAAGCCCCCCAGTATCCAGCACATATATTTTTCAACTGTATCAAATATGAAAAATAGTGACAGGATTGGCGCTACTTCTATAAATACAGAAAAACAAATATAAAAGCTGCTCACAGTGCAAGAAATGCAACCACAACAATTCTCTTATAGTGACAAATTGTGAAACAAAAACTGGAGCTCTAAAAATACATATAACTTCTAATTAGATAGTGAGTATCAGAATGTATTTATTTACCTTGATATTTTTTGATACAATCTAATTAGAAGTTATATGTATTTTTAGTGCTCCAGTTTTTGTTCACTGTCAAACTGTTAAATAGACTGGTAACTATATGGCCTTGACATTTGATATTGACCAGAGTATGTAAACACACATATCTGTAAATATATACGTCTATAGTTACTCTATAACTTTCCAAAAACAAGTCACAGGGTAACATTTCTAGAGACCAGAGCAATGGGGTCAGAAGGTCTTCAATTTATCACTATCCCCCTCTTATATTTACACTTCAACTGACTGCATTTAAAATATTACAAAACAGACAAGTTAATCATTAGCTTGAAAAATCTACCAGTATGAACTAGCTGCTCCAAATTCCAGCAATTACATATCACGGAATAACTGACATCCGAGCTACAAAAATCAGGCCAGGGAGGCTACTCAGTTTGGGAATACTGATGGAAAGAAAGAAAGGTCAGGAAGAAAGAAAGACAGGAAAAAAAGAAAGAGAAAAGGAAGGAAGACAATAGAAGAGAGGTAGAAAAAGAAAAAGCAAGATAGAAAAGAAAGTCAGGAAGAAAAGAGAAGAAAGATGGAAAAGGTAGAGAAGGAAGGAATATGAAATATCAGTATACTTCTGATATCACTACTCATTATTATAAATTATTGATAGTGTTTCATTACAATACAAATCATTTTACCTGTTTTGGGCTGTTTTCCGCTGTTTTTGCAGTTCTTTCTTCGTTCGTCTGGTGACAGGGGGAGCTGGCGTGGAAGGGAGAGGTGGTGGGGATACCGGTGAGGGGGACGAAGACAGACCATTCTTATGGCTTTTATCGGCTTCATATTCAAAAGTCCGTTTTGGTTTGGGGACAGGATTGACGTCCGCGCCGGGGCTGTCGGTTCCGGCGCCGGAATTGCTGGAGTTCAAATTATTCCCTTGTTTCGTTTTGGCATTTTTCTCAACAAAATGATCCTGCTCATTTACAATATTT
The DNA here is from genome assembly GCA_036172795.1 of Pelodytes ibericus. Taxonomy (NCBI): domain Eukaryota; kingdom Metazoa; phylum Chordata; class Amphibia; order Anura; family Pelodytidae; genus Pelodytes; species Pelodytes ibericus. Next base: position 3,770,622 of record CM069863.1, on the reverse strand, counting down.
ACGTTCCCACCTTTACTGCTGGCGACGGCGTCGTTAAAGACCTCAAACGTGGCCGGGGTTATGGACCTCTTTCTCACCATGTCAACACTGTAACAACTGCTCGGCAGCTGGGGAAGGCCCATCCCGGGATTTGCCTTCAAGGCTTGTTCGATTTTCTGGATTCTGTTCAGCACGGCAGAAGACTCGTTCCGCGAGTGGCTCCTGATAAAGGCATTGGCCGGTTCTGTCCTGCTCAACCTCCTTTCAAACCGGTGAAGCGAGTCTCGTTCCAGGGTCTCCTCCTCCTCGGTTTCAGGATAGGAGCAATCCGAAAATGTTCTACTCATTCTCCGATATCCCTTAAAGTCGAACGTCTTCTCACTGCATGGTGAAGCCAGCATGCTGGGACATCCTTCACTGGTGGACCTGTCGCCCTGGTCTCCTCTGTCCACGAACAAGCTCAGTCTGGGGGTGGAATCTCGTCTGCACTCCCATTCTGAGATTTTACGCCTAATGTCAAGCACCTGTGAGCGGACGGGGTTGGCGTTGTGGGGTCTGTTGCATTGATTGGCGGCAGACCCCAAAGAAAGCGTGCTCCTGGTGAGTTGGCAGTGGCCTATCGCATCGCTGTCCTTATCCTCCTGCGCATTTTTGGTTTGATTGGGACCTTTAAACACGGAGAGTCTTTTGTCCAAGCACGCGACGCTGACTGATTTAAGAAGGGTGTTGGCTGAATCGACACTGGAGCATCTCAGTTGTGAATCTCGTACACTGGATCCCCTCAGGGTCCAATCCTTTATGATCAGCTTGGTGCTGGGGATGTTGGAAAGTTGTCCGGTTCTGCAGAATTCTTCACTGTCGCTAAAGGGATACGTCTGGGTTCGGACCAGAGACAAAACTGGTGGAGGGGAAACTGACTGAGACCTGCAAGAAGAGAAACAAATGAACGTGAGTTTACGGATAGTCCCTCAGCAAGAGCTGCTAAACAACACGACAGGTGGAGGAGCCTAGATTGTTGAGGCCATTTATATGGAACTTCATGGCTGAACCTCTTCCCTAATTCCTAAATGTATCTGTCAAGAGACAATAAAAGACCCCTAACATTTAAAGCATTCGTTTTTTTGGACACACGCGGTCAACCTTTGTATCACAGCACAATCTCCAAAACAAACCTCATGACAGATATCAGTGACATTCAACATTCCTCCTTCAGCAGGAACCTCTCTCCCATCTTGTTACGCTCTATTTGGCTGCACAAACATATACACCCTTATATTGAGGTGGAATGGGGGGCATGAATGAATTCAATATTACTATGTGATTATATCAAGACTGTAACATTGATTCATGTCTCTGTAGTTGGACCAGATCACCAGTGCTGACCTCATATTTAAATCAATCCTTCACTGGCTTTGGCAGAGGGTATGCCCCCGGCTGTGACCATATCCTGAGGTGATGCTATCATGATCCAGGAGAACTCTATGGTTGTAGAACCAAGTACAGTAGAATGTTATGAGAATGGATCGGGATCCGGAAGAGACAACTCTATGGTCACAGAATGAATTACAGTAGAATTTTCATCATTCCCTATTATCTGCAAATGCTCAGCAAAAGGAATTCTGTCTAATTATATTTGTACCATTAATATGAGAGACTTAGAAAGGAAAATGTATTTCCTACGGTTTTATATGTACCTGCACTGACAATGACCAGCTCCACACTTGATCTTTCAGTTAAACATAAGTTCATTCTTGGCCGAGAGCTTTGCTTTAATTGGCAGTTGATCTTTAAGAATGATTGAGTTTCTGATGATTTCGGACTGTGCCATGAACTGTTTCGGCCTTTGAGAACTAGATTTGAGGGGCATTGACCAATATCACCTTTCGTAACAGGTGCATTTAACTGCTATTTTTAATACTCTATTTTTTTTATATGCAGAGAGAGGCTTGTTTGGTGCCTGGATGAGAGGCGGGAGCTTTGCACCCCTGGAGCAGAGACAGCCGTGGAGACAGAGGTTTGTGTCAGCTGATTAGTGTTTTGACTTCCCAGGGTCTGTCCAGTCCCATTTGAGAATCTTTATCTTTAGCTTTCAAGTCAAAGACAAATATATATCCAGAGTCGCATGGCAACGTGGAGAAACAAACCATCTCTCTGGCACATTTAAAGAACAAACTACGAAGCTCTCCAAGTCTGTATTTCCGGATGTCAATTTTTTTTTTTTTTTAAAGAATCCAGATCCAAAATGCATTCTCTAAAATAGTCTCTGCTTTCTGGCAAATATTCCAAAAGTCCCACTTTTTACAAAATAGGTGCCGCTCCAAAAACGTGTGAACTAATTTTCCCAAATTCTTGCCGGCTGTTTCTGAAGTGCATGATTTCTCAGTATGGATTCAGATGTTGGTGCATGACCAAATCTACATATCTATTTTTTGGGGCCTAATCATTTTTTCAAACCTTTGCAGGTTGCACTATCTTTAACCTTTTAAACACAACCTCTGGTTCCTTTGCTGTTAGTGAAAGCCGGGGTGAGAATTTATTTACAAGTAAAAAATAAATCTCTCTCTTTTTCAAAGATGTCCTGCCAGATCGAAGCAGGCAGCTGAGGCCCAGTAGCACAATAAAGGAGGTCTCCCAAGTCCTGTCATGCAAATTTACACAAAAAACCCATGGACGGCCACTGGGAGGTCCTGCTACCATGCATTCTCCCTCTTGCCCCGCTCCTCGGGAACTTGTAAGCAGCATGGGTGCTAGCATGGCTCTGTGCAAACAGGACAGACCCCCCTTTGTACTGTTACATGCACCATTGCCATTTGCAGACCGTACAGATCCCTGCCACCCACTGGACCACCATGGAATATCTTCTTTCCAAGAGTACGTTAAGATGGAGGGAGGGCTCGGTGATGCTGGGGGAAGGGAAAGGAAGGTTCCCTTTTTGGAATTCACCGCTCTGGACACCAATAATAAGCCCCTTTAAAAACAGTTAGTGAATGTATAATTTGTATAGTGGCAGATACTCAGGACACCATAGTATTCTAGTCAAATTAGGACACCAGTGGTGGACACGTGGCCCAGGAAGACTTCCCCGTTCTTCTTCCTCATAGGGCGACACCTGTATGGGTAGGTGGGGCTGGGGCAGGAAATTAGGAATGATGCGGGACAGTAAGGCGGAATGAAGTAGACATGACTTGATATGACTGGCCTCCATGCTGAGCAATCACCTGTCTAATGATTCCTCACAGGATAAATATATATATACATAAATAGGCAATGTATGGCCCACCGCAGGACCCCCGCATGGCCAGACGCCCTGGTTACCAGGCTCTCTCTTGTGCCAGATAACCCTGCGGACATCCATATTGCTTCCTCGCATATTTCTGTGATTATGCCGCTCGCGCTGCTGCCGAAATCTTCATTGTTCTTCCAAGAAAATAGAAACCAGCTGTGAGACGTAACGGTTTGGAAAGAGCTCGCCGAATTCCCACCCCTGTGCATAACAATGCCTTAAAAAGCCTGCAGAAAAGGTACTAGACGTCTCCAAGGCATCTCCATTAAAGATTAGCCCCGAACAACAACAGAAATCAAACTCAACGCGCCACTTGACGATCTGAGAGACGACGGCGCCGCGGAAGGGTTGTGTTAACTCTTTCAGAGCCAAACTGATGCGCTGCGTAAGCTCTCTGGCACTGAAAGGGTTCGGTGCGATCCCAGACTTGGGAAAAGCTGATTTATAAACAGTTTGTCATGTGGATGGATGGGGTGTAAACAGACGGATGTTTGGTCAACTCGAGTGGTGCCTGTGACAGCACGGTCTGCCGGGAGGCCCTCGGTAGGTGGTTAGATCATGATGGAACAGCCCAAAATGTTTTAAAAACGCTGTCTCTCAGCTAATATGGTAAATGGTGAAAGTACAGTGTAAGGATCTGGTAATAACTCACTGCTAGACGCCTGATCCTCCTGTTATATCAGGACTGGAGGCAGAGGAATCCCCCAAAACATGCACCCCTCTCGCAGAACATGCAACCCCTCTCACAGAACATGCAACCCTCTCACAGAACATGCAACCCCTCTCACAGAACATGCAACCCCTCTCACAGAACATGCAACCCCTCTCACAGAACATGGAACCCCTCTCACAGAACATGGAACCCTCTCACAGAACATGGAACCCCTCTCACAGAACATGCAACCCCTCTCACAGAACATGCACCCCCTCTCACAGAACATGCAACCCCTCTCACAGAACATGCACCCCTCTCACAGAACATGCAACCCTCTCACAGAACATGGAACCCTCTCACAGAACATGGAACCCCTCTCACAGAACATGCAACCCTCTCACAGAACATGCAACCCTCTCACAGAACATGCATCCCCTCTCACAGAACATGCACCCCTCTCACAGAACATGGAACCCTCTCACAGAACATGGAACCCTCTCACAGAACATGGAACCCCTCTCACAGAACATGCACCCCTCTCACAGAACATGCACCCCTCTCACAGAACATGGAACCCTCTCACAGAACATGGAACCCCTCTCACAGAACATGCAACCCCTCTCACAGAACATGCACCCCCTCTCACAGAACATGCAACCCCTCTCACAGAACATGCACCCCTCTCACAGAACATGCAACCCTCTCACAGAACATGGAACCCCTCTCACAGAACATGCATCCCTCTCACAGAACATGCACCCCTCTCACAGAACATGCATCCCTCTCACAGAACATGCAACCCCTCTCACAGAACATGCACCCCCTCTCACAGAACATGCACCCCTCTCACAGAACATGCAACCCCTCTCACAGAACATGCACCCCTCTCACAGAACATGCATCCCCTCTCACAGAACATGCAACCCCTCTCACAGAACATGCACCCCCTCTCACAGAACATGCACCTCTCTCACAGAACATGCACCCCCTCTTACAGAACATGCATCCCTCTCACAGAACATGCAACCCTCTCACAGAACATGCACCCCTCTCACAGAACATGCACCCCCTCTCACAGAACATGCACCCCTCTCACAGAACATGCACCCCCTCTCACAGAACATGCAACCCCTCTCACAGAACAAGCAACCCTCTCACAGAACATGCAACCCTCTCACAGAACATGCACCCCCTCTCACAGAACATGCACCCCTCACATCCCTCATACAGAGTGTGTATGCTGAGGTTCATTCTGAACTGTTTGGGTGACATGGTCGCTGTTTGTTTTGAGCTGTTGAGTAATATTTCTCTATTATAAACCTCACAATGGGATCTTAGTCACCTTCTCAACAAATCCAGGTGCAGCAAATATCAGACTTCTCACCGGTGCCAAGCTCAACCTTGTTTGCACAGGGAGTCTGGAGATTTCAGAGATGTAAGCTCACTGGCCGAGACACAAGTGGTAATCTCCATTTTCCAAACACCGATCATTGAGTTGGGAGCTTCCCCTGCCCCCTTTTATTATTCCCCCTTAGACCCTGGGTTTTTTTTTTTCATCCTCAATGTTTCTTTTGAGCGAATGCCAATATAATCCAAGATGTGAGCAGAAAGTAGAACTTCGCAGCTCAGGGGCTAATAGGACATGGTATATATATTATCCATCTAATAAAGTCCAAAGGTACCATCTCCCGGCTGAACGAAGCCCCCCGGAGCCGCTCCGCCTAACAAAAACCAACCAGGGTTAGCAACAGTATATGTCTTTAGGGTCCTAGAGATTAAGAGGTGCGTGATAGTTCTCTGGGGCATCTTTCCAACCTGACTAGATTCTTTCTGTGCTCCCATTCTGCATTAACAAATGAGTATCACCACAAGATGAACATATCGCATCTTATCAAGACCAAATGTGATATTTACCACCAAAAAGCAACAGGTTTCCCTCTGTGCCAAGTCCGGCTCGCTCCGAGATTTATCCGATCCCTCCATGTTATTCCGGAATATCGGGAATTCCCAAGTCAGTAAATATTATGAAAAAAGCAGACAATACTCAACACTCCTTCCGTGAGCTGTTCATATGATCATTAAACCCTATGACAAAAGAACACGCTCAGTATTATCATGTGACAACGCGTTTCTTGAACTTTACAAGACGGGGAAGTCTGAAATTAAAAACCAAGAGGACGGCCTCACTCAATAATCAGAAACTATCCAGCTGTAATAAAACATCCAGAATTATACAGCCTGCATGTATTCACACTAGTGTCAACGCATTTCACAGACGGCATCACGCTTTAGCACTCGTACTAAGTCTTCACACAGATAATGTTTTGGTTTTATTGACCCATAATCCAGATTTGCTTCAGATACTATGTCTTTCAATGACCCAAAGTCATCAATTTCTCTCAAGGTCAATGAGTAAAATCCACCATCTGTCACGTGCAGCCCGGGAGGTTTAACCCTTTCAGAATGAAGGCTTTGCACTCTGGGCGCAAAAATGGCTTTAGAGAGAATAACTTTTCATTACGGTCAAATCACTGGTTCAAAATTTAAGGCAGAGGCGGGTTAATGCTATATAGTGTGCCCAATTATCTGAATACTGTGGTAGACAGGTATATGGAATGGCTTGTGAGGTCACAGGAGGTGTGTCCTCATTAACATATCAAAAGACAAATGCTGTACTTATCGTATATCTAGGATAGCCTTATACCTATCCCATGCATGCTTAAACACCTTCGCTGTATTAACCTCTACCACTTCTACTGGAAGACTATTCCATACATTCACTACCCTCTCAGTAATGTAATACTTTCATTAGTCCCTGGCCTTATATTATATCTAGGATAGCCTTATACCTATCCCATGCATGCTTAAACTCCTTCACTGTATTAACCTCTACCACTTCTACTGGAAGACTATTCCATACATCCACTGCCCTCTCAGTAATGTAATACTTTCATTAGTCCTGGCCTTATCTTATATCTAGGATAGCCTTATACCTATCCCATGCATGCTTAAACTCCTTCACTGTATTAACCTCTACCACTTCTACTGGAAGACTATTCCATACATCCACTACCCTCTCAGTAATGTAATACTTTCATTAGTCCCTGGCCTTATCTTATATCTAGGATAGCCTTATACCTATCCCATGCATGCTTAAACTCCTTCACTGTATTAACCTCTACCACTTCTACTGGAAGACTATTCCATACATCCACTACCCTCTCAGTAATGTAATACTTTCATTAGTCCCTGGCCTTATCTTATATCTAGGATAGCCTTATACCTATCCCATGCATGCTTAAACTCCTTCACTGTATTAACCTCTACCACTTCTACTGGAAGACTATTCCATACATCCACTACCCTCTCAGTAATGTAATACTTTCATTAGTCCCTGACCTTATCTTATATCTAGGATAGCCTTATACCTATCCCATGCATGCTTAAACTCCTTCACTGTATTAACCTCTACCACTTCTACTGGAAGACTATTCCATGCACCCACTACCCTCTCAGTAATGTAATACTTTCATTAGTCCCTGACCTTATCTTATATCTAGGATAGCCTTATACCTATCCCATGCATGCTTAAACTCCTTCACTGTATTAACCTCTACCACTTCTACTGGAAGACTATTCCATACATCCACTACCCTCTCAGTAAAGTAATACTTTCATTAGTCCCTGGCCTTATCTTATATCTAGGATAGCCTTATACCTATCCCATGCATGCTTAAACTCCTTCACTGTATTAACCTCTACCACTTCTACTGGAAGACTATTCCATACATCCACTACCCTCTCAGTAATGTAATACTTTCATTAGTCCCTGGCCTTATCTTATATCTAGGATAGCCTTATACCTATCCCACGCATGCTTAAACTCCTTCACTGTATTAACCTCTACCACTTCTACTGGAAGGCTATTCCATACATCCGCTACCCTCTCAGTAATGTAATACTATCATTAGTCCCTGACCTTATCTTATATCTAGGATAGCCTTATACCTATCCCATGCATGCTTAAACTCCTTCACTGTATTAACCTCTACCACTTCTACTGGAAGACTATTCCATACATCCACTACCCTCTCAGTAATGTAATACTTTCATTAGTCCCTGGCCTTATCTTATATCTAGGATAGCCTTATACCTATCCCACGCATGCTTAAACTCCTTCACTGTATTAACCTCTACCACATCTACTGGAAGACTATTCCATACATCCACTACCTTCTCAGTAAAGTAATACTTCCTGATATTACATTAAATCGTTGCCCCTCTAATTTCAGACTATGTCCTCTAGTTGTGATAGTTTTTCTTCATATAAATATCCTCTCCTCCGTTACTGTGTTGATTCCCTTTATGTATATAAATGTTTCTATCATATCCCCCCTGTTACGTCTTTCCTCCAAGCTATACATGTTAAAATCCTTTAATCTGTCAAGATTGCCACTGCTCTTTAAGAGGTTAATGGGGGGGGGGGGGGGGGGGTAGAGATACGATCACAGCTGCTTTCTCGAATTCTCCTGTAAATCTCATATTTCAAGAGCACTTTCATTTTTTTTTGGTACATTTCCTTTCCTTTCGCCCCCCTAATCCCTTCGCAAACATGTTTATCACTGTAAAGGTATCCCCCCCCCCCCCTCTTTATTTAGCCATACCCTCTCGCTGCTCCTGCACACCTGTAGCCCAGCGATGGAGCAGCCTTTGCAGCAGACTAGCTGTATCCATCGCTCTGCTTGGTAATCCGTGCATAGTACTGGATCCCTCTGCTCACCACCTTACCTGCACTCGGTAATCTTGATAGGGGGTTCTCTGCCCTCAGTCTGACCCTGATTGGGCAGGAGGACCCGCTGGATGGATCCTGAGGGGTTTGATTTGCAGGAAGGGGTAGGTAAGGAGAGTTATTCCCCCAGCAGATTAGCACCCATGCACGTTTCGACAGAAAGTCCTGAGAGAAACAAGGAAACCTGCCAAAGGGCGGGATAGGATCACAGCTCCTTCCACCTTGTCCAAGTCCCTCGGAGAGGAAGATTAACTCCTTCATGGCCAGGGCAAGTGGCTTTTATTCCGTGGCAGAGATGGAAGAAGGAGCTTTTTTTTTGCTTAATCGCCCCAGTATAGTGGACAGTTGTATTTATTCCCCCTCCTTTACGTGGCGTTGGCCTCTCTATATACGCCTGAATAATAAAACGCATTTCACCCATCAGTGGCACGCGCCCATTTTCCAAACAGACTAAATGTAGCTACAATCAAGACATTAGGATCCAGCTCCTCGCAGTGCCCTGTGCAAAGGAAAGGAGCATTAGATATTCCTGATGATGTAGGTTGCCCACCGTGCCCAAGTAAAAAAATAAAAAAAATAACAATTTATTAACTTTCGATTGAAATGAAAATGCTAAACAAGTTTAGAAATATTAATAAGGTGTTTTTTAAATCCTGTGTTATGTAATGGTGCTAAGCCAATCTCTGATGATACAATCTTTATTCTCACGGTGATATTATCATTTAGTAATTATATTCTTTAGCAATATATTCAGTTAAAGTAGTGATTTCAACACGTCTGATATAGTCTCCCAGGCTTGGATGGGACAATGTTATAAACAGTGTGGAAGATGAGACATACAGAGAGTTATTCCAGATCCCCATGTGTGTGTTATGTCTGTCTGAATATATTCTCTTTATATGAGAAACCTGCTTCACCAATATATACATCCAGCACTCACTAATTCTCTTTATCTCACAACCAAAGTGACATGAAATGGAGAACAGGAAAAATGTGTTAGGGAATTTCCTATTCATGGTAATAGAATGAGGTTCAACTCATTCCTCTGTGATACACTCACACACTGCACCTTACTGGGATACACTCACACACTGCACCTTACTGTGATACACTCACACACTGCACCTTACTGGGATACACTCACACACTGCACCTTACTGGGATACACTCACACACTGCACCTTACTGGGATACACTCACACACTGCACCTTACTGGGATACACTCACACACTGCACCTTACTGTGATACACTCACACACTGCACCTTACTGGGATACACTCACACACTACACCTTACTGGGATACACTCACACACTGCACCTTACTGGGATACATACACTCACACACTGCACCTTACTGGGATACACTCACACTGCACCTTACTGGGATACATACACTCACACACTGCACCTTACTGGGATACACTCACACTGCACCTTACTGGGATACATACACTCACACACTGCACCTTACTGGGATACACTCACACACTGCACCTTACTGTGATACACTCACACACTGCACCTTACTGGGATACATACACTCACACACTGCACCTTACTGGGATACACTCACACACTGCACCTTACTGTGATACACTCACACACTGCACCTTACTGGGATACATACACTCACACACTGCACCTTACTGGGATACACTCACACACTACACCTTACTGGGATACACTCACACTGCACCTTACTGGGATACACTCACACACTGCACCTTACTGGGATACACTCACACACTGCACCTTACTATGATACACTCACACACTGCACATTACTGTGATACACTCACACACTGCACCTTACTGTGATACACTCACACACTGCACCTTACTATGATACACTCACACACTGCACCTTACTGTGATACACTCCCACACTGCACATTACTGTGATACACTCACACACTGCACATTACTGGGAGTTTTATTGCTGTGGAGTCTGTGAGACACTCACACGCTGCACATTACTGTGAGTTTTATTGCTGTGGAGTCTGTGATACACTCACATGCTGCACATTACTGTGAGTTTTATTGCTGTAGAGTCTGTGATACAATCACACGCTGCACATTACTGTGAGTTTTATTGCTGTGGAGTCTGTGATACACTCATACACTGCACATTACTGTGACTTTTATTGCTGTGGGGTCTGTGATACACTCACACACTGCACATTACTATGAGTTTTATTGCTGTGGAGTCTGTGATACACTCACACACTGCACATTACTGTGAGTTTTATAGCTGTGGAGTCTGTGATACACTCACACACTGCACATTACTGTGAGTTTTATTGCTGTGGGGTCTGTGATACACTCACACACCGCACATTACTGTGAGTTTTATTGCTGTGGAGTCTGTGATACACTCACACACTGCACATTACTGTGAGTGTTATTGCTGTGGAGTCTGTGATACACTCACACACTGCACATTACTGTGAGTTTTATTGCTGTGGAGTCTGTGATACACTCATACACCGCACATTACTATGAGTTTTATTGCTGTGGAGTCTGTGATACACTCACACACTGCACATTACTGTGAGTTTTATTGCTGTGGAGTCTGTGATACACTCATACACTGCATATTCTGAGAAATCAGGACACTGGAATGAGAACAATTATTCAATAAAACATTGTTAGCATGTAGACGACAATCAATAGTCCATAGCTGCTTTTGCCTTTCTCACAGCGTCTCCTAAATAACCTACACCCTTAATGCCTAATCCCAACCCCACTGCCTGACAGAGTGCCATGCCACCCCTACGTATATATCTCAGGGCCAGCAAACTCCCTTGTATTTCTGAACCAAGCCATTCATGTCCAAGGTCACACCGGGTTACTAGAGCAAATCTCCATGTGACCAAACCAAAAACTGTTTCATTTCTCCAGGGAAAGAAAATCCGGCAAGACTGTTAAATGTCCTCACATGTTAGAGAGCATGGTCTAGCTCCGAGCAAATGTGTTACAACTTTATATCCAACTCAGCAAAGTGGGCGAAAGTATCCTGGGAAAAACGCTCTCACATCAGATGTTTTTAACATGAATTTCTTCATGGGGAAAATATGCTGCTCTGCTTAAACAGGAGTGCTACCTGATCCGACCCCCTCTAATGCCGGGGAAGCGGCTGAGAGAGGAATCCAGAGCCCCCCAAAAACATCAGAGCCGAAAAGAGAGAATTATCTGCCCCATTCAAGTCCACAAGTCCCACGCTCCATCAGCTTCATTCCCCATAATACTAATTATTACAACTTCACACGAAAAAATCTCATTCTGTAAGTGAGTAATATGCATCGATTATACTGCGACTATGGAGAATAAAAATAGATCTATACATTGTGTCAGCAGAATTACATGGAACTGCGCAGGTTACGTTAAATGGGTCTGTGGCATCTCCTCTTTATGACATCACCTTGTAACGTCATATGCAAATTATACATTTCCCTGAAGTAGTTCATTTGCATCTCAAGCCACAACACAGACATTTAAAATACACTTTTCTCAATCTGCGCATTGCCATCTAATTCTGCCAACACAATGTATGGATCATTATTTATTCTCTACGGTAACAGTATGAGCAGTGTTTAGGGGATACAGTCACAGTATAAGCAGTGTTTGGGTGATACAGTCACAGTATAAGCAGTGTTTAGGTGATACAGTCACAGTATAAGCAGTGTTTGGGTGATACAGTCACAGTATAAGCAGTGTTTAGGTGATACAGTCACAGTATAAGCAGTGTTTAGGTGATACAGTCACAGTATAAGCAGTGTTTGGGTGATACAGTCACAGTATAAGCAGTGTTTGGGTGATACAGTCACAGTATAAGCAGTGTTTGGGTGATACAGTCACAGTATGAGCAGTGTTTGGGTGATACAGTCACAGTATAAGCAGTGTTTAGGTGATACAGTCACAGTATAAGCAGTGTTTGGGTGATACAGTCACAGTATAAGCAGTGTTTGGGTGAACAAGTCACAGTATATGCAGTGTTTATGTCACACAGTCACAGTATAAGCAGTGTTTGGGTGACACAGTCACAGTGTAAGCAGTGTTTGGGTGATACAGTCACAGTATAAGCAGAGTTTAGGTGATACAGTCACAGTATATACAGAGTTTAGGTGATACAGTCACAGTATAAGCAGTGTTTGGGTGACACAGTCACAGTATAAGCAATGTTTAGGTGATACAGTCACAGTATAAACAATGTTTAGGTGATACAGTCACAGTATAAGCAATGTTTAGGTGATACAGTCACAGTATAAGCAATGTTTAGGTGATACAGTCACAGTATGAGCAGTGTTTGGGTGATACAGTCGCAGTATAAGCAGTGTTTAGGTGATACAGTCACAATATAAGCAGTGTTTAGGTGATACAGTCACAATATAAGCAGTGTTTAGGTGATACAGTCACAATATAAGCAGTGTTTAGATGATACAGTCACAGTATAAGCAGTGTTTAGGTGATACAGTCACAGTATAAGCAGTGTTTGGGTGATACAGTCACAGTATAAGCAGTGTTTGGGTGATACAGTCACAATATAAGCAGCGTTTAGATGATACAGTCACAGTATAAGCAGTGTTTGGGTGATACAGTCACAGTATAAGCAGTGTTTAGGTGATACAGTCACAGTATATACAGAGTTTAGGTGATACAGTCACAGTATAAGCAATGTTTAGGTGATACAGTCACTGTATATACAGAGTTTAGGTGATACAGTCACTGTATATACAGAGTTTAGGTGATAGGTCCCAGGGAGATATCATTTAAAGTATATGTTTCATTGTTATTATTTTTCCCATAATGCATAACTTTACATTTTTCTATATTGAACCTCATTTGCCACTTTCTTGCCCAGTCCTCACTGAGACATGGCTCTCAGCCAGTGGTGTATCTTGATTTTGTGCTGCCCTAGGCAGACAAAATCCGGGCACCCCCCTACCCAAGCTGCACACCCATGTTACACACCTAAGACATGCCCCATCATTCAGACTCACATCAAGCTCACACTCCCATCACACTCAGTCACACACTCCTACTCCCATCACGCACACTCCGACTCCCATCACACTCAGTCACACACACACAGTCTCCCATCACACACACTCTGACTCTCATCACACTCAGTCACACACTCCTACTCCCATCACGCACACTCCGACTCCCATCACACTCAATCACACACACTGTCTCCCATCACACACACTCTGACTCCCATCACACTCAGTCACACACACTCTGACTCCCATCACACACACTCTGACTCCCATCACACTCAGTCACACACACTGTCTCCCATCACACACACTCTGACTCCCATCACACTCAGTCACACACACTGTCTCCCATCTCACACACAGTCTCCCATCACACACACTGTCTCCCATCACACACACTCTGACTCCCATCACACTCAGTCACACACAGTCTCCCATCACACACACTGTCTCCCATCACACACACTCTGACTCCCATCACACTCAGTCACACACAGTCTCCCATCACACTCAGACACACACTCTGACTCCCATCACACTCAGTCACACACACTGTCTCCCATCACACACACTCTGACTCCCATCACACTCAGTCACACACACACACACACACACACACACACACAGTCTCCCATCAGCACTTACCTTTCCCTGGCAGGCAGCATGGTCCCTCCATGTTGTTCGGCTTCCCGGCGATTGTGCCGACAGGTCACGTGACCGGGCGCGCGTATGACGTCAGCACGCCCGTCACGTGACTGTCGCCACTTCCGTGTCACACTGCACGGGAAGCCGAACAGGCAGCACGGAGGTTTCTCTGTCACACTGCACGGAGGTTTCTCTGTGCTGCCTGTTCGGCTCCCCGTGCAGCCTGGCAGGCAGAGTGTTGGTGAGGGGGGATCTTCCGATCCCCTATCACCTCCGTCTCTGCCTGCAAGCGCGGTCTTTTTTTTTTTTTTTAAAGGGCGGATTTTTTTTTCTTTTTTTTTTTCAGTGCCGCCCCCCAAAATTTGCCGCCATAGGCATCCGCCTAGGATGCCTCGCGGTAAATACAGCACTGCTCTCAGCACAACGTGGGAGATCATTAATAAACAAATTAAAAAGAAGAGGGCCTTAAACAGACCCCTGAGGTACTCCGCTCAATACACTGGTCCAATTTGAAGCTTTACCATTTACAACAACCCTCTGTGTTCTATCTTTTAGCCAATTTTCAATCCACATACACACATTTGCCCCCAAACCTATTTCTCTCAATTTGTAGAGTAACCTTTTGTGTGCAACTGTATCAAATGCTTTAGCAAAATCCAAATAGATCACATCAACTGCCACCTAGATCTATATTTTTACTGACTTCTTCATAGAATGTTATTAAGTTTGTTTGACAAGACCTGTCTTTCACAAAACCATGTTGACTTTTACTAATTATATTCTGGTTCAAGATGTATTCTTGAGTGTATACCTTTAGCAATCCTTCAAATTATTTCCCCACTACAGATGTCAAGCTCACTGGCCTATAATTAGAGGTTTTGATCCCTTTTTAAATATTGGAAAGACATCGGTGTTTCGCCAGTCTGTTGGCACTGTACCTGACTATATATCAAGCCGATAAACACGTTAAAACGGTTGGCGTCCATTACTCTTACCGTTGCAGAATATCCCACGCTATCTTACTCCCGCCCGCTCTTTGAAGGATGGCGGCATTTTTGTTGGCAGTCATGGTCATCTCTGCCGTCGGAGGACTGAAGAACCTGCAAAATAAGGGAGATTTTTTTGTTTTGTTTTTGCGTCAGAACATGGATTTCATAATGCGCCAACTGAAATTAAGCGGTGCTTGGATTTATAGCGTTCCTCTCCCTCTGTCCCGATACAGTGTGTACCCTTCCAGCCGCTACGTTCTCCCCTTTACTCGTTCCTTGTCCTACTGATCATCCTGTATCTATTCCTCCCTACGCCCGCTGCCCTGCATGGGACATGTCTGCTAAACGAGGATGACCCTGTTTCCTTTCGGTAATGACATTTGCTCAGATTTGCTTTTTCCTCTGCCAATTCTGCAGGATCGAATCCCCCGCACACCATCTGTTGGGAGACCTTGAGCAAACTCTGGGGTGCATTTTATTTATTTTCGGTTTAACCCCTCAGTGCAATTTGTTGCTGGGTTAAGAGTTGCAAACAGGTTTTTATTAGATATAATCAGGGCTTGACAAATATTTGTACAGCCCAGGAGCCAAACAGACCAAATCGGGGGCCAGACTAGTCATTTTTCAGAGCCCAGTGACATGGTAAATACCATGCCAGCAGTTGGGACACCCTGGCTCCTGGCATTTGTCATGCTCTGTATATTATAGTGATTATTATTATGCTCCATCCTTTTAAAACACTCTTATTATTCTCAGCCGTACTGGAGAGACATTAATAGCAGGCAAGGACTCATGTGCCCATGAGCTTACAATCTAGAGATGGTGATAGGTTATGATGGCCGGCTAGAGAGCGGCCTTGCTTAAAAGCATTTCCCATGATGCTCAGCCAGGCTTTATCCCTTATAGAATCCAAATGTGATATAAATCCAATATACAGGTTTGTGATCGTTGGACATTAGGCCATGTTGGGCCTAGGGACAGACTGTTCCCATGCAGTGGGAGATTATTTGTAATTCTATTTTCTGTGGCCCCGAAATAACCTTCCTAGGGCCCGACCCTTCCCAAAAATCTGCAGCTAAATTGAATAATGTTTCCAACTCTGCTACTTTGGCCTTAATTAGTCCATAAATAAAGCTTCTGGTGCTGTAACTACAACAAACAAGAGCCTTCCACAGTCACAGAAAGTCTACAGCTTGGAGGTTGGAATGGAGGTTGTTCATGCTGTCTATACATTGTGCATGCCTCCCAAATGGTTGCTTTGCAGGCGATTGCCTGTCCCACCGAGCGCTACCTCTGTCTCACTTTTCAAGACCGAGGTGGAGCAGGTTTCTGGAACACAGTCCTGACCTCATTATCCAGTGTCTGGGACCTGCGCATGGGGAGTGGCACTGATCATTTGAGTGACAGTGCTAACGTGCATACATGGTACAGCCAACACTTGACCTCCCAAGCAGAGTATGCGAGGCATGCATTGTGCACAGGCTGCATTGTCTACACCAGTAGAAAGAGGGGGTCACACAAATGTGATGTCTCATGATTATGACATCACTTGGTTGGTTGATATGCAAATGGTCTGTCAATAACAAATGTGTAATCTGCATGACAAGCCACAAGGCGATGTCATAACCTGGAGACTCCACAGACATCCATAGTGGAGTTTAAAATATATATTTTCTTTTAATCTATATTTTTTTTTTCTTACAAATGTACTTTAAATGTTTCTGTGGCGTCTGCTGCTTATGACATCACCCATGGCATGATATTCAAATGAACTAATTTCCAAATGTGTAATTTGCATATCAAGCCACAGGTGATGTCATAAGTAGGAGACAAACAGACACATTTAATATATATATCTTATTTTATGCATTTTTTTCAGCATTTTGGAATCTCCACATTCACATTATAAGCAGTGTTTAGGTGGCAGCCTTCCTTAATACGCCCTATAAACATGTATTTTAAATAAAAGCAAAGGCCATTGAAATATCCTTCACCGTTGGCTCAGAATGAACTTGTTGGCTCCTCTTATAGACCATTATTTATTCCCTCTTCTTGGTTTATTTTACCCCTTTCTTGACACATGTGGTAATAAGTCATCATAGCAGCAGATAATGGGATATTGCTCAGACACAATGTATAAATACACAGATCACACAGGTCAGAAGACATCTGGGTTTGGGTTTTATTTGCAGAATAATTTAAGACGTGTTAGATTTGCTGACATAAGGCAATGAGAGCGAGACACGGGTCAGTTTGACCGAAACAATGTTACATAACACAACAAAAATGATATCAGTAATTATTATTATTATCTGTCAATTAACAGAATCGTTCAGTCTCACGATATTACCCCTGCCGTCCGGTAAACTGAATTATGATTAGTTAGTGTGGACATTATCTGACTGCAGACCCTAAACCAAATTCATAGCTCCCAACATGGGCCAATCTGCAAAAAGAGAGTATGATGTATATACACAGAGACAATCCAATTCATTAACCATGGCAGGTCCTATGAGATGGCAGTATGTAGGATGTATATACACACAGACACAATCCAATTCATTAATCATGGCAGGTCCTATGAGATGGCAGTATGTAGGATGTATATACACACAGACACAATCCAATTCATTAACCATGGCAGGTCCTATGAGATGGCAGTATGTATGATGTATATACACAGAGACAATCCAATTCATTAATCATGGCCGGTCCTATGAGATGGCAGTATGTAGGATGTATATACACACAGACACAATCCAATTCATTAACCATGGCAGGTCCTATGAGATGGCAGTATGTATGATGTATATACACAGAGACAATCCAATTCATTAATCATGGCCGGTCCTATGAGATGACAGTATGTATGATGTATATACACAGAGACAATCCAATTCATTAACCATGGCAGGTCCTATGAGATGGCAGTATGTAGGATGTATATACACACAGACACAATCCAATTCATTAATCATGGCAGGTCCTATGAGATGGCAGTATGTAGGATGTATATACACACAGACACAATCCAATTCATTAACCATGGCAGGTCCTATGAGATGGCAGTATGTATGATGTATATACACAGAGACAATCCAATTCATTAATCATGGCCGGTCCTATGAGATGGCAGTATGTAGGATGTATATACACACAGACACAATCCAATTCATTAACCATGGCAGGTCCTATGAGATGGCAGTATGTATGATGTATATACACAGAGACAATCCAATTCATTAATCATGGCCGGTCCTATGAGATGACAGTATGTATGATGTATATACACAGAGACAATCCAATTCATTAACCATGGCAGGTCCTATGAGATGGCAGTATGTATGATGTATATACACAGAGACAATCCAATTCATTAACCATGGCAGGTCCTATGAGATGGCAGTATGTATGATGTATATACACAGAGGCAATCCAATTCATTAACCATGGCAGGTCCTATGAGATGGCAGTATGTATGATGTATATACACAGACACAATCCAATTCATTAATCATGGCAGGTCCTATGAGATGGCAGTATGTATGATGTATATACACAGAGACAATCCAATTCCTTAATCATGGCAGGTCCTATGAGATGGCAGTATGTATGATTATATACACAGACACAATCCAATTCATTAACCATGGCAGGTCCTATGAGATGGCAGTATGTATGATGTATATACACAGAGACAATCCAATTCATTAACCATGGCAGGTCCTATGAGATGGCAGTATGTATGATGTATATACACAGAGACAATCCAATTCCTTAATCATGGCAGGTCCTATGAGATGGCAGTATGTATGATTATATACACAGACACAATCCAATTCATTAACCATGGCAGGTCCTATGAGATGGCAGTATGTATGATGTATATACACAGAGACAATCCAATTCATTAACCATGGCAGGTCCTATGAGATGGCAGTATGTAAGATGTATATACACACAGACACAATCCAATTCATTAATCATGGCCGGTCCTATGAGATGACAGTATGTATGATGTATATACACAGACACAATCCAATTCATTAATCATGGCCGGTCCTATGAGATGGCAGTATGTATGATGTATATACACAGGCACACAATCCAATTCATTAACCATGGCAGGTCCTATGAGATGGCAGTATGTATGATGTATATACACACACACCCAATCCAATTCATTAACCATGGCAGGTCCTATGAGATGGCAGTATGTAGGATGTATGTACACACAGACACAATCCAATTCATTAACCATGGCAGGTCCTATGAGATGGCACTATGTAGGATGTATATACACACAGACACAAGTCATTAATCATGGGAGGTCCTATGAGATGGCAGTATGTAGGATGTATATACACACAGACACAAGTCATTAATCATGGGAGGTCCTATGAGATGGCAGTATGTAGGATGTATATACACACAGACACAAGTCATTAATCATGGGAGGTGCTATGAGATGGCAGTATGTAGGATGTATATACACACAGACACAGGTCATTAATCATGGGAGGTCCTATGAGATGGCAGTATGTAGGATGTATATACACACAGACACACAGACACACAATCCAATTCATGTAAAGTGCAGCCCGGCAGTATGTAGGATGTATATACACACACACACACAATCCAATTCATGTAAAGTGCAGCCTGGCAGTATGTAGGATGTATATACACACACACACAATCCAATTCATGTAAAGTGCAGCCCAGCAGTATGTAGGATGTATATACACACACACACAATCCAATTCATGTAAAGTGCAGCCCGGCAGTATGTAGGATGTATATACACACAGACACAATCCAATTCATGTAAAGTGCAGCCCGGCAGTATGTAGGATGTATATACACACACACACACACAATCCAATTCATGTAAAGTGCAGCCCGGCAGTATGTAGGATGTATATACACACACACACAATCCAATTCATGTAAAGTGCAGCCTGGCAGTATGTAGGATGTATATACACACAGACACACAATCCAATTCATGTAAAGTGCACCCCGGCAGTATGTAGGATGTATATACACACACACACAATCCAATTCATGTAAAGTGCACCCCGGCAGTATGTAGGATGTATATACACACACACACAATCCAATTCATGTAAAGTGCAGCCCGGCAGTATGTAGGATGTATATACACACATACACAATCCAATTCATGTAAAGTGCAGCCCGGCAGTATGTAGGATGTATATACACACACACAATCCAATTCATGTAAAGTGCAGCCCGGCAGTATGTAGGATGTATATACACACACAATCCAATTCATGTAAAGTGCAGCCCGGCAGTATGTAGGATGTATATACACACACACACAATCCAATTCATGTAAAGTGCAGCCCGGCAGTATGTAGGATGGATATACACACACACACAATCCAATTCATGTAAAGTGCAGCCCGGCAGTATGTAGGATGTATATACACACACACACAATCCAATTCATGTAAAGTGCAGCCCGGCAGTATGTAGGATGTATACACACACACACACAATCCAATTCATGTAAAGTGCAGCCCGGCAGTATGTAGGATGTATATATACACACACAATCCAATTCATGTAAAGTGCAGCCTGGCAGTATGTAGGATGTATATATACACACACACAATCCAATTCATGTAAAGTGCAGCCCGGCAGTATGTAGGATGTATATACACACACACACACAATCCAATTCATGTAAAGTGCAGCCCGGCAGTATGTAGGATGTATATACACACACACAATCCAATTCATGTAAAGTGCAGCCCGGCAGTATGTAGGATGTATATACACACACACAATCCAATTCATGTAAAGTGCAGCCTGGCAGTATGTAGGATGTATATACACACACACAATCCAATTCATGTAAAGTGCAGCCCGGCAGTATGTAGGATGTATATACACACACACAATCCAATTCATGTAAAGTGCAGCCTGGCAGTATGTAGGATGTATATACACACACACAATCCAATTCATGTAAAGTGCAGCCCGGCAGTATGTAGGATGTATATACACACACACAATCCAATTCATGTAAAGTGCAGCCTGGCAGTATGTAGGATGTATACACACACACACACAATCCAATTCATGTAAAGTGCAGCCCGGCAGTATGTAGGATGTATATACACAGACACAATCCAATTCATTAATCATAGCAGGTCCTATGAGATGGCAGTATGTAGGATGTATATACACACACACACAATCCAATTCATGTAAAGTGCAGCCCGGCAGTATGTAGGATGTATATACACACACACACAATCCAATTCATTAATCATGGCAGGTCCTATGAGATGGCAGTATGTAGGATGTATATACACACACAGACACAAGTCATTAATCATGGGAGGTGCTATGAGATGGCAGTATGTAGGATGTATATACACACAGACACAAGTCATTAATCATGGGAGGTCCTATGAGATGGCAGTATGTAGGATGTATATACACAGACAGACACAAGTCATTAATCATGGCAGGTAATATGAGATAGAAAGGCAAGGAGCTGAAAAAGAGACATGAACATCCTAACATTACATTTTGCCAAGACATTGCATGGTCCAGTTAATTGGTTTGGGAGTGACGCACCCCAGCTAATGGCTCCCATTTATATCTGTAAACGTGTTCTTGGCTGTCTCCAGCTTCCCAGAAATGACATGTCAATTACAGGATGGAGATTGGATTAAAGCTTTATTATTGGAGCAATGAGATCCTGTGTGCAGAGGCCTTCACTGGATGCTAATTATATTACATGAGAAAATACCCAACTGTGATCAAAGAGCCCACTATATAGTGTCACAGCATGTATGGAGCATATATGTTTACAGTGTTATGGAGGAGAAATTTTGCTCCAGACATGGGGTATCCCAATCCCCTGGGGTCACATGACTGCAGAGAGTTGGTAAGTATGATATATATATATTGTGTGGTTGGGGACAAGAGAGCTCTGAATGCTGAAAGAGGGTACCAGTGGAGAAGAGAGGGTCTCATGGCGGATTCCCGGAGTGTAAGGAGGGGCGGGGGGGGGTGGCTGCTCAGTTTATTCTCTGGGTAACCAGTTTTGTCTCATTGATAATAGTGGGTGTCTATTGACGGATGGGTCTGGATGCACCAGCATACCTCCCAACTGGCCTGCTCTGCGCGGCACAGTCCTGATTTCAGGAAAGAGGTGGAGCTTGGCGTGATTGTAATTTCACTGTACATGGTCATTCTCTGGTGTCTGGGACACTGGATAATGGATGCTGTGGGTAGGATTGTGTAAGTGCGTATAACTGACAGCCTTACCATGGGCTGACACTCAACCTCCCAAGCTCCGCCCATCGCGACCCATTCAATGGGAGGTATGCTACAGAGCCAACTCCCCCACATGTAATAATCCTGATTCCAGCAATGTAATGAGCTTTGTCCTGGCCAGAAAAACAAACCATAAAACTGGTACCTGGAGCAGATAACAGACCCCCGTATGGGGGAGCAGATAACAGACCCCCTATGGGGGAGCAGATAACAGACCCCCTATGGGGGAGCAGATAACAGACCCCCGTACGGGGGAGCAGATAACAGACCCCCGTACGGGGGAGCAGATAACAGACCCCCGTACGGGGGAGCAGATAACAGACCCCCGTACGGGGGAGCAGATAACAGACCCCCGTAAGGGGGATCAGCGCTATGACAGAAGAGGGGCACAAAAAACACCAAGGGCTTTATTCATGAGAGAGGGAACGCCAGGGAGTTGAGAGGGGAATTTCAAAAGGAAGCCCAAAGTAGCTGAGTTTGAAGTATAACTGGATAGGAGAATCGTTCCAACTCGCCTACTTTGGCCTGAAGTTTGCCATTCACTTACCTCATTACCTGTAATTATCTCCTTCATGAATAAAAAGAATCAGGATTCAGGGAATTAGTACAGACAGCTCATATTTTATATTGTACTTTTTTTTTTTTTTGCAAAGTTTAACCCTTTCAGTGACAGAGGTTGAAGTCATGGATATTTTGGCACTTAAATGGTTCAAATAACAAGTCAAACATCTTTACATGTTTTTATTATATTTAGTTTTATTTGTTTTTAAACATTTAGGTAACATTTATTCCTTCTTTAACACTGAATCATTGTTATATTGTTTGTAGTTTGCAAAATCTTGGCAGAAAAGAAATACAAAACGAGGAAATCATTGATATGCTGGGGTTAAAACTTCCCAGGAAAGGGTTAAAGCATCTTAACATGTATAGCTTGGAGGAAAGACGTAACAGGGGGGATATGATAGAAACATTTATATACATAAAGGGAATCAACACAGTAACGGAGGAGAGTATATTTATATGAAGATAAACTCCCACAACTAGAGGACATAGTCTGAAATTAGAGGGGTAACGATTTAAAAGTAATATCAGGAAGTATTACTTACTGAGAGGGTAGTGGGTGCATGGAATAGTCTTCCAGTAGAAGTGGTAGAGGTTAATACAGTGAGGGAGTTTAAGCATGCGTGGGATAGGTATAAGGCTATCCTAGATATAAGATAAGGCCAGGGACTAATGATAGTATTACATTACTGAGAGGGTAGTGGATGCATGGAATAGTCTTCCAGTAGAAGTGGTAGAGGTTAATACAGTGAAGGAGTTTAAGCATGCATGGGATAGGTATAAGGCTATCCTAGATATAAGATAAGGTCAGGGACTAATGAAAGTATTACATTACTGAGAGGGTAGTGGATGTATGGAATAGCCTTCCAGTAGAAGTGGTAGAGGTTAATACAGTGAAGGAGTTTAAGCATGCATGGGATAGGTATAAGGCTATCCTAGATATAAGATAAGGCCAGGGACTAATGAAAGTATTACTTTACTGAGAGGGTAGTGGATGCATGGAATAGTCTTCCAGTAGAAGTGGTAGAGGTTAATACAGTGAAGGAGTTTAAGCATGCATGGGATAGGTATAAGGCTATCCTAGATATAAGATAAGGCCAGGGACTAATGAAAGTATTACATTACTGAGAGGGTAGTGGATGTATGGAATAGTCTTCCAGTAGAAGTGGTAGAGGTTAATACAGTGAAGGAGTTTAAGCATGCATGGGATAGGTATAAGGCTATCCTAGATATAAGATAAGGCCAGGGACTAATGAAAGCATTACATTACTGAGAGGGTAGTGGATGCATGGAATAGTCTTCCAGTAGAAGTGGTAGAGGTTAATACAGTGACGGAGTTTAAGCATGCATGGGATAGGTATAAGGCTATCCTAGATATAAGATAAGGCCAGAGACTAATGAAAGTATTACTTTACTGAGAGGGTAGTGGATGCATGGAATAGTCTTCCAGTAGAAGTGGTAGAGGTTAATACAGTGACGGAGTTAAAGCATACTTAAAACTCATACTTCCTGAAATTACGTTTAAATCGTTGCCCCTCTAATTTAAGTCCTCTAGTTGTGGAAGGTTTTCTTCTTTTAAATAAATATATATATATACGTTGAGGCAGTAACCAGTGTGTAGTTTACTGGTGTTAGCTCCTCAGTAAATAATCACTTGCCCTGTTATATACCCACTTCAGTTGGCTGAAATTACAAACAGCCCTGGCAGGGGGTGAGTATCAGAGATCGGGGGGGCCGAGCCCCAGGCCTGTGTATTGGGAGCAATGTATCCTGAATTCCAGGAAAAAGTACAGATTGTGAAACAGAAGAATCCTCAGCATTAAAGAATGTGAAGAAAACAAATGATTTGCTTCACGACTGTCACGGGCCAAATTAAAGACACACTTTATACATTGTGAGTCACAGTGTGCACTGCTACACACTCATACATCCCCCCGCCAACATTACACAGCCCCCGCTAACATCACACAGCCCCCGCCAACATCACACAGCCCCCGCTAACATTACACAGCCCCGGCCAACATTACACAGCCCCCGCCAACATCACACAGCCCCCGCTAACATTACACAGCCCCGGCCAACATTACACAGCCCCCGCCAACATCACACAGCCCCCGCCAACATCACACAGCCCCCGCTAACATTACACAGCCCCCGCTAACATTACACAGCCCCCGCTAACATTACACAGCCCCCGCCAACATCACACAGCCCCCGCCAACATTACACAGCCCCCCGCTAACATTACACAGCCCCCGCCAACATTTCACAGCCCCGCCAACATCACACAGCCCCCGCTAACATTACACAGCCCCCGCCAACATTTCACAGCCCCGCCAACATCACACAGCCCCCGCCAAAATTACACAGCCCCCGCCAACATCACACAGCCCCCGCTAACATTACACAGCCCCCGCTAACATTACATACACAGCCCCCGCTAACATTACATACACAGCCCCCGCTAACATTACACAGCCCCCGCTAACATCACACTGCCCCCGCCAACATTACACAGCCCCCCGCCAACATTACACAGCCCCCGCTAACATTACACAGCCCCCCGCTAACATTACACTGCCCCCGCCAACATTACACAGCCCCCGCTAACATTACACAGCCCCCCGCTAACATTACACAGCCCCTGCTAACATTACACAGCCCCCGCTAACATCACACAGCCCCCGCCAACATCACACAGCCCCCGCTAACATTACACAGCCCCCGCCAACATTACACAGCCCCCGCTAACATTACACAGCCCCCGCCAACATTACACAGCCCCCGCTAACATTACACAGCCCCCCGCCAACATTACACTGCCCCCGCCAACATTACACAGCCCCCCGCCAACATTACACAGCCCCCGCCAAAATTACACAGCCCCCGCTAACATTACACAGCCCCCGCTAACATTACACAGCCCCCGCTAACATTACATACACAGCCCCCGCTAACATTACATACACAGCCCCCGCTAACATCACACAGCCCCCGCTAACATTACACAGCCCCCGCTAACATTACATACACAGCCCCCGCTAACATTACATACACAGCCCCCGCTAACATTACACAGCCCCCACTAACATTACACAGCCCCCCGCTAACATTACACAGCCCCCGCTAACATTACACAGCCCCCGCCAACATTTCACAGCCCCCCGCCAACATTACACTGCCCCCGCCAACATTACACAGCCCCCCGCCAACATTACACAGCCCCCGCTAACATTACACAGCCCCCCGCTAACATTACACAGCCCCCGCTAACATTACACAGCCCCCGCTAACATTACACAGCCCCCGCCAACATTACACAGCCCCCGCTAACATTACACAGCCCCCGCTAACATTACACAGCCCCCGCCAACATCACACAGCCCCCGCTAACATTACACAGCCCCCGCCAACATTACACAGCCCCCGCTAACATTACACAGCCCCCGCCAACATTACACAGCCCCCGCTAACATTACACAGCCCCCGCTAACATTACACAGCCCCCCGCCAACATTACACTGCCCCCGCCAACATTACACAGCCCCCCGCCAACATTACACAGCCCCCGCCAAAATTACACAGCCCCCGCTAACATTACACAGCCCCCGCTAACATTACACAGCCCCCGCTAACATTACATACACAGCCCCCGCTAACATTACATACACAGCCCCCGCTAACATCACACAGCCCCCGCTAACATTACACAGCCCCCGCTAACATTACATACACAGCCCCCGCTAACATTACATACACAGCCCCCGCTAACATTACACAGCCCCCCGCTAACATTACACAGCCCCCGCTAACATTACACAGCCCCCGCCAACATTTCACAGCCCCCCGCCAACATTACACTGCCCCCGCCAACATTACACAGCCCCCCGCCAACATTACACAGCCCCCGCTAACATTACACAGCCCCCCGCTAACATTACACAGCCCCGCTAACATTACACAGCCCCCGCTAACATTACACAGCCCCCGCCAACATTACACAGCCCCCGCTAACATTACACAGCCCCCGCTAACATTACACAGCCCCCGCCAAAATTACACAGCCCCCGCTAACATTACATACACAGCCCCCGCTAACATTACATACACAGCCCCCGCCAACATCACACAGCCCCCGCCAACATCACACAGCCCCCGCCAACATCACACAGCCCCCGCTAACATCACACAGCCCCCACCAACATCACACAGCCCCCGCTAACATTACACAGCCCCCGCTAACATTACACAGCCCCCCGCCAGAAAAGAAAAAAAAAAGTCATTTTCTGATCAAAATGTTTCCTGTGGATTATATAATGTCAGTTGGGATTCAGACTGATACACTGACAGCATCTCTCTCCATGTGATGCCAGATTACATTGACCTGTTACTTCCTGAAAATCTTCCCTGTTCATTGTTAAAATGGAGAATATCTTAATAAAGTGACTATTAAACTCTCCCGTGAGAAGTTGCAGAGCTGATCTGTTTCTAAGTGGGTGACTCCAATCAGACCTGCACTGTGGGCAAGGCAACCTGGTGCTGGGGCAACCTGGTGCTGGGGCAATCTGGTGCTGGGGCAACCTGGTGCTGGGGCAATCTGGTGCTGTGGGGCAGTGGGTGATATTATCATGTGTCTCTGTTTTGATGGGGGTCAGTGGGGAAGATGTAACGCCAGCTGTTATGAGTGGAAAAGTTAAAGTTTGAAAACCGCATGTTTTCCAGTGGGGACCGCAGAAACACTGTGCACTGCGCGGTATGGGAATAACGACATATAACACCAATATTCCCTTTATAATGTTTAAAGTAAGCTAGGGGACTGGGTGGTGTATAACCAAACCCCTGTCCCTTCACGCCCCTCACCTAAAAACTAAAACACTGTCTTTATATGTGAATGCCTCTGTCTGGTAGTGTGACTGTCTCTGTCTGTCAATGTGACTGTCTGCATGTGATTGATTGTGATTAACTGTCTGAGTATGTATGTGTGTACATGACTGTCTGTGTGTGTCTATGTGTGTACATGACTGTCTGTGTGTGTATGTATGTACATTACTGTCTGTGTGTCTATGTGTGTGTACATGACTGTCTGTGTATGTATGTACATGACTGTCTGTGTGTCTATGTGTGTGTACATGACTGTGTGTGTATGTGTGTACATTACTGTCTGTGTGTCTATGTGTGTGTACATGACTGTGTGTGTATGTGTGTACATGACTGTCTGTGTGTGTATGTGTGTGTACATGACTGTGTGTGTATGTGTGTACATGACTGTCTGTGTGTGTATGTACGTACATGACTGTCTGTGTGTGTGTGTGTACATGACTGTGTGTGTATGTCTGTACATGACTGTCTGTGTGTGTATGTACGTACATGATTGTCTGTGCGTGTGTGTATGTACGAACATTACTGTCTGTGTGTATGTGTGTACATGACTGTCTGTGTGTGTCTATGTATGTACATGACTGTATGTGTGTGTTTATGTGTGTACATGACTGTCTGTGTATGTGTGTACATGACTGTCTGTCTGTGTGTGTATGTGTGTACATTATTGTCTGTGTGTGTATGTGTGTACATGACTGTCTGTGTGTGTGTCTATGTATGTACATGACTGCCTGTGTGTTTATGTGTGTACATGACTGTCTGTGTATGTGTGTACATGACTGTCTGTCTGTGTGTGTATGTGTGTACATGATTGTGTGTGTATGTGTGTACATGACTGTCTGTGTGTGTATGTATGTACATGACTGTTTTGTATCTTTATATACATTTCCCCTGGCAGTGACGAGGGTGATCATTTATTTAGCACCAGGAGTCCAGCGACACTGGACACAATACAACTTGGACCAGGTTAAAGGGCCAGTGCCATGTTATGTTTATGGCATGTTCACGACTGTAAATATACATGGCGACTACATGTCCAACAAGCGAAAAACATGTTCTCCAAAATATATTAATACACAGGGGCCTCACCATGCTTTCTAACTGAATGCAATGCTTGTAGCAGAAACACAGAAAGGATCCAGCCAGGATCTAATCAGACACTGATTAATCTTATTTCATACTCCCGCCTTGCGGTCATGTATGTAATTGGCTTACAGATCAGGGAGTAAAGTGCCCCCCGGCAAGCTTCACCCCACTTTTAGGATATTATGGACCCAAATCCATATGTGATTAGCTCAGCTTTAATTAAATCCACCCTGTGATCTCATCCACTGCAAAACAAATGAGAAATACAACGTGTATTACACAACATACAACATACAACACATGTGACAGATCATCCTGCACAACACGCGTGACTATATATCACAGCAGAGATCTTTATAATATAAGGCAACGTGTGCTCATACCCAGGACATTACTAGAGACAGGGAATTGCCAAGGGAATTACAAACTGAATGGGGGAATGATTTCAACTCAGCTACTTTAGTCTTGTTTGAAAAGTTTGAAGTGGCCTCAGAGAGAGATAACTGCGAAGAGCTCGGAAGTAACAAGTAAAGTTCTGTTTAATGGAAAGATTGTGTCAGGTCTAGTCATTTTACATTGATGTGAATACAAAATAATTCACCTCATTGAGCACTCTCCGTGTAGCTCTCTCAGGGGGAGGACATGTTGTTTAGAATCTTTGCTCTGTATAGCTCTATCAGGGTGCAGACATGTTGCTTAGAATCTTTGCTCTGTATAGCTCTATCAGGGGGCGGACATGTTGTTTAGAATCTTTGCTCTGTATAGCTCTATCAGGAGGCGGACATGTTGTTTAGAATCTTTGCTCTGTATAGCTCTATCAGGGGGCAGACATGTTGTTTAGAATCTTTGCTCTGTATAGCTCTATCAGGAGGCGGACATGTTGTTTAGAATCTTTGCTCTGTATAGCTCTATCAGGGGGCGGACATGTTGTTTAGAATCTTTGCTCTGTATAGCTCTATCAGGGGGCGGACATGTTGTTTAGAATCTTTGCTCTGTATAGCTCTATCAGGGGGCAGACATGTTGTTTAGAATCTTTGCTCTGTATAGCTCTATCAGGGGGCAGACATGCTGTTTAGAATCTTTGCTCTGTATAGCTCTATCAGGGGGCGGACATGTTGTTTAGAATCTTTGCTCTGTATAGCTCTATCAGGGGGCGGACATGTTGTTTAGAATCTTTGCTCTGTATAGCTCTATCAGGGGGCAGACATGTTGTTTAGAATCTTTGCTCTGTATAGCTCTATCAGGGGGCGGACATGTTGTTTAGAATCTTTGCTCTGTATAGCTCTATCAGGGGGCAGGCATGTTGTTTAGAATCTTTGCATTCTTTGCAGATTTGTATTTAGCTTGAGGTAATGATCCCCCCCCCCCCCCCGTAGCCCCCCAGTCCCCCCCCCCCCAGTAGCCCCCCCCAATACATATTCTTATTTCCCACTGCAGATGTATTAAGAAGCATGGCCAGCTTTTTAGGATATCCTGTTGTAAATTAGCTTTGGATCAGACGATGCAGCCTCATATTACCTACTCTGACCACAGACTCGTTACCCCCCCCAGCATCCGCTGCCCTTCTCCAGTATATCTGTTCCTCATTCTACAAAAGGGATATTGAACCTACACACAGCGTAAAACTGTCCATAAAGAGAGAGTAAAGGCAACAAAATCTATATATTTTCCATAAAGACACCCTGTCAGCCAATCATCGTTTATACTGTGAATGTAAGAAATAAAAATGATCTATACATTGTGTTAGAATTACAAACAAGTTCCTAAATTAGGAGAAATTAAATCTTTCTGTGGAGTCTCCTGCTTATGACATCACACGTGGCCAGTTCATTTGCATATCAGGCCACAAGGTGATGTCATAAGCAGGAGACTCCACTGACACCATGATAACATCTGCTGCGATTCAGCTAACACAATGTATAGATCATTTCACATCATTATTTCATGCTCTGCCTTCACAGTAAGCACAATGTTTAGGTGATAAAGCCCTTTACATAAAGGGTCACTTCATGATGAGTCATTTCCTTTGCATCAGATTTATGAATCTTTCTGCAGAAATTTCTAACACTGGAGAAGTTTAATTTAACAAACAAGCCAGCTTTACAGTGAGAGGAGGATCTGTCCACACAGCATTGCTGAATGTATCAGTGTCCACAGCTGTAGCATGTAACATGATACATTGTACAGGTCTCTGAGACCCCCATGTGCCTGTGATCTGGAGGGTTTTAAATGTTTACATTTTGAAGAAGGTCATTTGCGTGCCAGGAATTGATCTGAAGCAAACCAATAAATCTAAAATAAGCAATTATATCTAATATCTTGTGAAGGTGTAATAACAGAATTCATTGTATACATTCCGTTGTTTACATTTAAAGGAGCAGTCACCTCTAAAAAAAGCTGCACAAAGTGTTGTCTAATATTATATGGACTGGACTGACCTTCCCAGTATATCTCACCACTGGCCCAAGCCATCCCAGCTCTGAGTGACATGCGTGGGTAACATCATGCATGAGATCCTAAAACGCGTTGGGTATTTTAACTTCTGTACAGCCGGTGCTTCAACAAGAGGGAACAATATGAAATGACAGAGTTTGGGGTCTGATCACTGACTGTGAACTAGGCCAAAATAACAGAATATGTTACCAGCTCTGGGTTTTGCAGTTCACTTGTCAGTTCACTGATTAGTCATTAGATGATAAATCAGCTGAAACAAAAAGGTCCCGTGTAGATCCAGGATTTCCCAAGCGATGTTATCGCACTGTAAAGTTATCCCCTGATAAGATCACACAGATAAAAACAGCTTCATGTGTGTGGTGCTTGTTACAGTCCAACCTTGACAGCCTGGCCCCGTTATCAATTACTCAGAATTATTGACTAAAAGAGAAGACTGAGCACCAGGTAACCTCACTGGCCTCTACATAACACAGCCAGGTACTGTGTGGCACTCTTATCTCATGGGATCTGATGCAGTGCAAGATTGAAACCTGAATAAATGGTCGTAGCTCTTGATAAATACTGGGATTTACATCAATGTCAGCCAGTGCTGACCCTACACGGAGTCCGGTTGGGACCCTTGGCCCAGGCGGAAATGTAAGGGGAGCGGCAAATTGCTGCCCTTGCTGCTGTCCAGTCCTTTTCGTAGCAAGAGTGCGGCACAGCCGAGAGCCTCACCAAGGTGGGTGCACAGGGTGACTTCTCTCAGGTGCTCTATTAAAGAAAACTCCTCCTCTGTATCGGAGACCCTGCCCCCTGTGTGAACATGCGCGGATAACTCAGCAGCAGGAAGAGCCGTACAGTCATCTGAGCAGAGGAAATGCTTTCTTTTTTATTAAGATCAAGTCAGTGCGCTGATACTTTTACATAGTCTGCAATCACAAGCACAGTCACACACACATAATCACAAACAGTCACACACACACATAATCACAAACACAGTCACACACATAATCACAAACAGTCACACACACACATAATCACAAACACAGTCACACACACATAATCACAAACAGTCACACACACACATAATCACAAACACAGTCACACACACATAATCACAAACAGTCACACACACACATAATCACAAACACAGTCACACACACATAATCACAAACAGTCACACACACATAATCACAAACAGTCACACACACACATAATCACAAACACAGTCACACACACATAATCACAAACAGTCACACACACACATAATCACAAACACAGTCACACACACATAATCACAAACAGTCACACACACATAATCACAAACAGTCACACACACATAATCACAAACAGTCACACACACACATAATCACAAACACAGTCACACACACATAATCACAAACACAGTCGCACACATAATCACAAACACAGTCACACACACATAATCACAAACACAGTCACACACACATAATCACAAACAGTCACACACACATAATCACAAACAGTCACACACACACATAATCACAAACACAGTCACACACATAATCACAAACAGTCACACACACACATAATCACAAACACAGTCACACACACATAATCACAAACAGTCACACACACACATAATCACAAACAGTCACACACATAATCACAAACAGTCACACACATAATCACAAACAGTCACACACATAATCACAAACACAGTCACACACACATAATCACAAACACAGTCACACACACATAATCACAAACACAGTCACACACACATAATCACAAACAGTCACACACATAATCACAAACACAGTCACACACACATAATCACAAACACAGTCACACACACATAATCACAAACAGTCACACACACACATAATCACAAACAGTCACACACATAATCACAAACACAGTCACACACATAATCACAAACACAGTCACACACACATAATCACAAACACAGTCACACACACATAATCACAAACACAGTCACACACACATAATCACAGTCACACACATAATCACAGTCACACACATATACATAATCACAAACAGTCACACACACACACATAATCACAAACAGTCACACACATAATCACAAACACAGTCACACACATAATCACAAACACAGTCACACATTCACACACATAATCACAAACAGCCACACACACAATCACAGTCACACACACACAGTCACCCACATATACATAATCACAAACAGTCACACACAAATACATAATCACAAACACAGTCACACACATAATCACAAACACAGTCACACACACACACATAATCACAAACAGTCACACACACACACACATAATCACAAACACAGTCACACACACATACATAATCACAAACAGTCACACACACATAATCACGAGCACAGTCACACACACACACACACACACATACATATTCACAAACACAGTCACACACACATAATCACGAGCACAGTCACACACACACACATACATTTTGAAAAACACAGTCACACACACACATACATATTCACAAACACAGTCACACTTACACACACAGTCTAACTAACTATGGCACTGCAGGCTAACTAGGGATCATGGGATCTAAAATATCTGCTGTGCCAAGGTTAGCTATCATTGTATTAGACTGGGGTGCATGAAGTGTTGTTCAGATAGGCACTGGTCACCTGTCAGCCAGCCAAAGGGTTAAAAATATACATAGATCTCCATCCTGCAGTCAGTTTTGCACCATCCCATGCCCCATGTGTGTTACACACGTGTCCAGGAATGTGCAGTCTACTCTTTGAAATGTTTCAACATAGGTCACGCATGTTGTTCTGTTTATCTGGTGGGAAGAGGCATATGGGGGGTAATAAAGAACAGAGTATCATGCCACAGACTAAATGGGGCTGGAGTGCCTGGGGTCCATTTAGGGGAGAGGAACAGAAGACCACCTTGAAGCCCAGCTGAAATGGGGGCCCCGTTTAAACAGATCTCTGGCAGTCTCACACCCCTGACACACGCTAGAGACACGCCATGCAGAATGCAATCACAGCACCCACAAAGGGTCTCTCCACATGCTAGAGACACGCCATGCAGAATGCAATCACAGCAACCACAAAGGGTCTCTCCACATGCTAGAGACACGCCATGCAGACTGCAATCACAGCACCCGCAAAGGGTCTCTCCACATGCTAGAGACACGCCATGCAGACTGCAATCACAGCACCCACAAAGGGTCTCTCCACATGCTAGAGACACGCCATGCAGACTGCAATCACAGCACCCACAAAGGGTCTCTCCACATGCTAGAGACACGCCATGCAGACTGCAATCACAGCACCCACAAAGGGTCTCTCCACATGCTAGAGACACGCCATGCAGACTGCAATCACAGCACCCACAAAGGGTCTCTCCACACGCTAGAGACACGCCATGCAGACTGATAGTAACTCAGGTGCAATCTCCCCACACGCTAGAGACACGCCATGCAGAATGATAGTAACTCAGGTGCAATCTCCCCACACGCTAGAGACACGCCATGCAGACTGATAGTAACTCAGGTGCAATCTCTCCACACGCTAGAGACACGCCATGCAGACTGATAGTAACTCAGGTGCAATCTCTCCACACGCTAGAGACACGCCATGCAGACTGATAGTAACTAGGTGCAATCTCCCCACACGATAGAGACACGCCATGCAGACTGATAGTAACTCGCCATGCAGACTGATAGTAACTCAGGTGCAATCTCCCCACACGCTAGAGACACGCCATGCAGACTGATAGTAACTAGGTGCAATCTCCCCACACGCTAGAGACACGCCATGCAGAAATTGCACCTTTTTAACAATTTCCAACACTTAAAGGTGGGGTTTTTGGCAAGGGATGTGGGGTCCTGAATACTAATTAATGAAAGAATCGCAGAGAATTGACAAGGAAATTTCAACCTTATGGACAAAGTAGATCCATTCCCCTATTTAGCTGAATGGGAGAATGTTTCCAACTCGGCTACTTTGGCCTTAAGTTTGCCATTCCCTTCTCAATTCCCTGCTATTCTGTCTTTCAGGTTTACAGTCCGTAGTTTTTTTTCTGCAGCCCAGTTGTAATTAGTAAGACGGGGGCTGAGTGTAATAGTCAGGACTCACTGCTCTCTATACATGGGATTTCTGTACAGTCTCCATTTTTAGTTCCTTCTCATGTCTTATATTTCAGATGCTGCTGATTTATTGGTATTTTTGGGGTTATGATGTTGGTGTTATTTGTGGGATTCAGGGAGGAGATTTCCCCTAATCAGTGATTTCTTACTAGAAAAACCCTGGGGCAGATAAATCTGATGGAAATGCAGGAACTGACAAGGGAACTGCAAACTTAAGGCCAAAGTTTATTGGCACTCTAACTACCTGATATTATTCAGTGCGGGATCTTTATAAATAAACGGTATTAATATTTAGTCATCCTTTTCACATCATGGGGTCAGCGATGTGTTGGTCTAAAGATGTCGAATGTGTGTCTGAATTTAAACCATTATAAATCATGCAAAAAAATGTACATAAAAAAACCTCCTAAAACACCAAAGTCATCCTACAAATGGGCCGTTAAAAGCTGTGATCGTCTTTATTGCTCGTTATAACTTTGCACGGAATTAATGAGCGCAGGAATGGTGGAATTATTCCCAAACATAGTCTGAAACGCACCATCAATCAGCGTTACCCAGAAAAGCTATGTTTTGTTGTCTTTGGCTCCAGTCCACATACATAAAGTATTTAATAAGACACAAACTCGCATATTTCACAAAGAATTCTTTTCCGAAGATTTCAAAATCTAATACTTGTTTTGCTGTTAAAAAAATAATAAAATTCCAGTTTTGCTATAGTCCCCATTCCCCCATAGTCCCCATTCCCCCATAGTCCCCATTCCCCCATAGTCCCCATTTCCCCATAGTCCCCATTCCCCCATAGTCCCCATTCCCCCATAGTCCCCATTTCCCCATAGTCCCCATTTCCCTATAGTCCCCATTCCCCCATAGTCCCCATTCCCCCATAGTCCCCATTTCCCTATAGTCCCCATTCCCCCATAGTCCCCATTCCCCCATAGTCCCCCATAGTCCCCATTCCCCCATAGTCCCCTATAGTCCCCATTCCCCTCTAGTCACAATTACCCTATAGTAACAATTACCCTATTATCACAAATGCTGATTTGATTTTTTTTTTTTGGTGCAATCAAGGAAAAAGGTTTTAAAAAATAGAAATGGGTGAAAAAAAGTTTTTAAAATAGTTGAAGAATCTAGCCCAATAATCCTTGGTTCCGTGCATTCATTTGTAGAGTAAAATATCCACATGTTATAAATGATTAGGAGTTTTAATGGAGCATAAAATATTAAGGATCTATTCAATAAAGAGAGAATGGCAGGGAATTGAGATGGGAATTTTGAACCATTAGGGCCAATGTAGCCGAGTTGGAAAAAATCTCCAATTAAGATGAATGTGAGACTTTTGGCCTTAAGTTTGAAATTCCCTTGTCAATTCCCTGCAGTTCTCTTTTTATCGATCGTTCAGTCTGGAGTTTGAGTGTTTAGGAAAGCAAATCCCAGTTATATTAATTCTCACATCTGCCAAATCTAACAGGAGAGAAAGACGACTCTTAATCTTACTGTAAGCATCCATTATTATTCAGCCTGATTTGCATAAACACACCTCTCAATCAATTTATTCCGCCCCTTGATTGTCAGCTTCTCCTGGCAACTTTAGTAGAACAACAGAGCATCATTAAATATTAAATAAATACAGAGCAACTGCTACAAGAGGCACATGTATGGCACAAGGCGTCTGATTAGACAGTGGTGCATGCGCAGAGTGGCACTGAGTCAGTGCATGTGTGGGCATAAAATATGTATATGATTTTTTTCCCCCAGGTGAATAGAGTGGGAGGTCAGACAGGGCCATAAAACCAGGACTGTTCTGGGCGAATGTTGGCAGGTATGTGTGATCTGCATTTAAATTAAGGAAACATTTATCTGCAAAGCTACATTACACTATTGTAGGATGTAACAAATCACATGTATTTGGTTTGTTATAATGAATTTAGATCCTCTTGGTTCAGTCTCAGTCATGGGGTCAGACAAGGATGCCCTCTTTCACCACGACTATATTTATTGATGACCATTGAGCCCATGGCTGTTATTATTAGGAAATACCAATAAATAGAGGGATTTATGAGTTCTGCAGGCAATGTTAAGATGACCATAATGTTATCCTGACCTTGAGGAATCATGGCTTACCCAGACCCATTACTAAAAGAATGGAGACCCTATAGGATTCCCCCGGTGGGGAGGATAAATATATTCACATCTTACATTCTCCAGACAAGAGTAGGGTGAAGTGGCTGGGGAAAAAATGAAGAAAAAAAAAAACA
Source organism: Pelodytes ibericus (assembly GCA_036172795.1). NCBI lineage: Eukaryota > Metazoa > Chordata > Amphibia > Anura > Pelodytidae > Pelodytes > Pelodytes ibericus. The sequence goes on along the minus strand of CM069863.1, from coordinate 3,732,615 downwards.
AAAAACTTGAAACTAGACCCCCACAGATTCCCGTCCCACCTATGAGAACTTTGTGTAGAAATATCCCAGCATTGGGAATGATGTGCGAACCTTTGTATTGAAGGGAGACGGTCTCAGCTTGGTAGGAACCCAGTATAAGATCATGGATTGGGGGGTCTCTAGTCCATAGCCATTTGGTGAGAATGTTCCCTTCCAGAAGAGATAGGCGGTGTGAGATACACAAAGGGGACTTTTTCCATGTCTGGTGGTATTGTGGGCCTATACAAGTTTTGGGGAAAATGATAAACCCATAAAATGAAAGTCCTAAACGACGCAGATTATCCCCTTGAAAATAAACTTCCATCCCATTGTGTTTATCTCTGGTTTTCTGATCTTCAAAGAGGAAGACGAACAACAGACCGGAAAAGCAGAAATCCTAACAATCTGGGAGATGACAGTGCGATGGGACTGATAATCCAGCCAGCACACGGACCCTGGGAAACGGGAAGGAAACGGTTAAATGCGCGGCTTTCTGATTAATTCCTTTAACCTTTGCATTACCGGTATGTGCTAATTAGCCGTGAAGCAGAGCCTAGCAACCTGAACATATATACATAAATCCGGCAAACCAAGGGATCTGCTTTAATTAAAAAATATACATAAAAAATAATCTATACATTGTGTGAGCAGAATTACTAGAAAATGCATAGATTAAAAGGAAAAGGTGTTTTAAATGGGTCCGCGGTGTCCCCTGCTTATGACATCACCTTAAGGCATGGTATGCCAATTACAGATATTTACGTTAAAAATATATTATAAGAAAAAGGGACTTTAAACCTCACATAATGACAGCGCCACAGGAAGGGGCATTTATAAGATTGCAAAGGGACTGTATCACCTAAACTGTGATTTTACTGTGACTATAGACAGTAAAAAAAAATGTATACATTGTGTCAGTAGAATTGCAAGATAATGCCTATATGAGCAGAAAAATGTGCTTTAAATGTGTCTGTGTCCCCTGCTTATGACATCATCTGTGGCACAGTATGCAAACGAAACATTTCTAATTGGAAATTCGTTCATTTGTACACAAAGCCACAGGTGATGTCATAAGCAGTAGACACAGACACATTTAAAGCACACTTTTCTCCCAATTTATGCATTTGCTGTAATCCTGCTGACACAATGTATAGATCATTATCAATATGTTTTATTCTCTACATTGACAGTAAAATCGATGTATTTGTGATACTGAGCCTTTAACTGTTTGGGTGCCAGGAGACTAGCCTTGCTTTGGGTAAGGTGTCAGGGAAGGGCGGATGTGATTATGTAACATCATTCAGGAACTCAAGTCTAAACCGATCCGCTAAGAGGAAGACTTTAATTGAGAATTGTTTACATATTTATCTCCTGGCAGCAGAAGAGTCCTCGGGCGTGTGCCAGAGGGAGGGACATCCCAGGGTTAATCAGGTGTGTCGTCTTACATACAAATAGAGGCAGCCAAACAGGAGCCAGGGAAAGACCTCCATATTATTGCAGCGAATGGAGAAGGGAATTTCAAACCTAAGGGAAAAGTAGCCGAGCTGGAATCATTCTCCTATTCAGCTATTCTTCAGTGCGACATTCACTTGCACATTCTGAGTTCGCACAGAATCAATAGCTGCTTTAAAAAATGGACAATGGTGGTCACAGCTAAACCTCCATTTTTCTTATCGCCGGGATCATCGAGGTCTGGGTGCAGGGTTAGTGATGTCATCAGCAGGCACAGTCCACTGGTTTCCGAGGTGATTGCATCACTTTTAGAACCTTGCCCCAGACGTGATTGTGATACCCCTTCCAACCAGTCTGATGTATTATATACAGTATAGGGTATGTGCCCCGGGGGGCAGGACGATGCACGCTCACCTCGGCCGTGACAAACCGAGCGGGAATAGCTTTTGTTGTTACAAGTTCATGAGAAAGTTCAGTCCTCTGGCCGCAGGTTTTATAGCTGGAGGGGAGCGAGCCGGATCGTGTCAGCGCAGGTTAACCCTTCCTGGCACTGTAACCCCAGGCGTGTACATTCGCACAACATGGCCAGACAGGTATGTGTCTGATGGGAACATCACTCTAATTATCCAGTAATAGCAGCCAAATACACATGGAACAAATGTACCTGGAAGAACAGCCTCTCGGGCTCGCCAATTTCTAGAACATGTATACTGGCGTCCTGTCTGCTCTATAAGAAAATCTATCTTTAACCTAGAAAGACCTTTGCTCAGCCCTTCCCTTCACAACCTCAACATATCCCAAACCCACCCAGCTCTCACTGTCCCCAAATACTGTTAGGAATAAGGAAGCTTACTATTGATAACACTAGAACACCCATTAATTAACCTCTGACCAAACCCACCCAGCTCTCACTGTCCCCAAATACTGTTAGGAATAAGGAAGCTTACTATTCATCCGACTAGAACATCCATTAATTAACCTCTGACCAAACCCACCCAGCTCCCACTGTCCCCAAATACTGTTAGGAATAAGGAAGCTTACTATTCATCCCACTAGAACACCCATTAATTAACCTCTAGCCAAACCCACCCAGCTCTCACTGTCCCCAAATACTGTTAGGAATAAGGAAGCTTATTATTCATCCCACTAGAACATCCATTAATTAACCTCTAGCCAAACCCACCCAGCTCCCACTGTCCCCAAATACTGTTAGGAATAAGGAAGCTTACTATTCATCCCACTAGAACACCCATTAATTAACCTCTGGCCAAACCCACCCAGCTCTCACTGTCCCCAAATACTGTTAGGAATAAGGAAGCTTACTATTCATCCCACTACAACACCCATTAATTAACCTCTAACCAAACCCACCCAGCTCTCACTGTCCCCAAATACTGTTAGGAATAAGGAAGCTTACTATTCATCCCACTAGAACACCCATTAATTAACCTCTGACCAAACCCACCCAGCTCCCACTGTCCCCAAATACTGTTAGGAATAAGGAAGCTTACTATTCATCCCACTAGAGCACCCATTAATTAACCTCAGACCAAACCCACCCAGCTCTCACTGTCCCCAAATACTGTTAGGAATAAGGAAGCTTACTATTCATCCCACTAGAACACCCATTAATTAACCTCTAGCCAATATGAATATGACAATCAGTAAAACGAGGAGCAGACGTTTCACGATAAAGTTTCTCTGAGACGGTATAACATGGACTGTGATTAGCAGCACAGTCAGGGACAGTTGTGTCTACAGATTAATCAGCTCTGGTAATATGTAACTTATTCAATGCTTGTACATGAGCAAAACAAACATACAATACTATACACTGATACTATACTATTAATACTATATACCATTACTATATAACTAACACTATATAACTAATACTATATTATTAATATTACATACTGATACTATATCCTAACAGTATACTAATAACTAATGCTATACACTACTACGATATACTAAACACTAAACACTATATACCAATACTCTACCACTAATACTCTACCACTAATACTATTTACTGATACTATTTAATGATACTATCCACCAATACTACATACCGATACTATATACCAATAATATACACCAATCCTATTTACCAATACTATACTAATATTATATACCAACAGATACTGTATCCCTGATAGAGCAATACAGATCAAAGATTCTAAACAACATGTCCTCTCTGATAGAGCTATACAGAGCAAGGATTCTAAACAACATGTCCACCCCTGATAGAGCTATACTGAGCAAAGATTCTAATCAACATGTCCGCCCCTGATAGAGCTATACAGAGCAAAGATTCTAAACAACATGTCCGCCCCTGATAGAGCTATACAGAGCAAAGATTCTAAACAACATGTCCGCCCCTGATAGAGCTGTACAGAGCAAAGATTCTAAACAACATGTCCGCCCCTGATAGAGCTGTAGAGAGCAAAGATTCTAAACAACATGTCCGCCCCTGATAGAGCTACATGTAGCAATGAGGGCTCAATTAGGTGCCTTATTTTTATTGTTTCATTAAAGGATGTCCGCCCATGTCCGCCCCTGATAGAGCTATACAGAGCAAAGATTCTAAACAACATGTCCGCCCCCTGATAGAGCTATACAGAGCAAAGATTCCAAACAACACATCCATCCCCTGATAGAGCTATACAGAGCAAAGATTCTAAACAACATGTCCGCCCCTGATAGAGCTATACAGAGCAAAGATTCTAAACAACATGTCCGCCCCTGATAGAGCTATACAGAGCAAAGATTCTAAACAACATGTCCGCCCCTGATAGAGCTATACAGAGCAAAGATTCTAAACAACATGTCCGCCCCTGATAGAGCTATACAGAGCAAGGATTCTAAACAACATGTCCGCCCCCTGATAGAGCTATACTGAGCAAAGATTCTAATCAACATGTCCGCCCCTGATAGAGCTATACAGAGCAAAGATTCTAATCAACATGTCCGCCCCTGATAGAGCTATACAGAGCAAAGATTCTAAACAACATGTCCGCCCCTGATAGAGCTATACAGAGCAAAGATTCTAAACAACATGTCCGCCCCTGATAGAGCTATACAGAGCAAAGATTCTAAACAACATGTCCGCCCCTGATAGAGCTATACAGAGCAAGGATTCTAAACAACATGTCTGCCCCCTGATAGAGCTATACTGAGCAAAGATTCTAATCAACATGTCCGCCCCTGATAGAGCTACATGTAGCAATGAGGGCTCAATTAGGTGCCTTATTTTTATTGTTTCATTAAAGGATTTCTATGTAAAATGTCTACACTCGATACAATCTTTCAATTAAACAGAACTTAATTAATTTTCTAACAGTTTCTCCTTTCATTGACGTTGCACTTGTTGGCTCAGGAAAGAGGTCTCTTTTGTCAGACTGCACCCATTAGCAGAGAGGCAGCATTTTAACATGGCAGCAGCCAAACTGCGATGACCTTGGCAAAGATTCCAGGAAAATTGATTTCCTTGGAAGTGGGATAAGCCTGCGGCCAGGTGCTGTGTGACACTTCCCAAACGGATTGACATTATTCAGAATATCTCCCTGAGCCGTCTGCCGCTCCCAGATTAGGCCTTCCAGCTGATTAACCCTAAAAACACAGCACCGGCCACAGTGAACTCCACTGGGGAGGAATATAGTCTGACTTGGGATGTGGACGGGTATTACCCTCCTGTGCAGTGATTTGCAATACGTGGCACCTCTTGGCAAATAAGAGTTACGTGGCACTTGATTTGGCTCTGTGCTACATTAACCCAGATGGTGATGTTTATCTCCAATGGGTTAATATAACAATCAAAGCTCATTAAGAACCCATGTTTCCACCAAACAAGGAATTAACTGGTGGGGAACATCATCAGGATCCAGTTAGACGTCTAATCACTAACTAGTGAACGATGGTGAATAGGATGACACCTTTTATTTCTAAATGTGCTTTTACCTCCATAGATTTAACATTGGCGCCAAGACAATACCAGCAATCCAAATGGTGAATGGACAGGAGAATTGCACACATTTAATATAATTCCCATCATGCCGTATCGGCATTGTGGGGAGCCGGAGGGCATGGGAATGGGCCGCGGGGGAGAGTTTCATTGCTACACAACCCATGTCTAAAATAAAAATGCTGGAAAGAGTCGTAAAAGTGTAACTTCCCATAGATACAAGTATTGGGATTCGTATCCAGGCCTAGTCGCCTAGGCAGAAGCGGTTATACTAAACCCCCAGTGTCGCGATAAGGAAAGGTAAATAAAATGTATATATATTGATAGGGAGATATCTGATGGGCAGAGAGGGAATCCTGCATTCCTGCTTGGGGTAGGGACGTCCATTATTAGGTACCAAAAAAAAGGTTCCGCAATCAAAACACGTGAACTTTAAAGGTGATTTTCCATGTGGGTGCGGGAAGCACAGACCCCAGACACAGTCCAATCGGCCCCCACTGCACACAGGTTCTCCATTACAGGACAGTGAGATACAGTGAGACACCCACTGCCTTAAAGGAACAGGATATGTGATCACTCACATCATCCTCAGCAAGACTGAGAGTACACAGTGGAGTCAGGGTTGCCACCTTTTCTACAAAAAAATACCGGCCATATTAATGTCTCCATAGACTTAACATGGGCCTCAAGGCAATTTTTTACCGGCCAGGTGGCATCCGAGTGCAGTCTGTGGTCACAGTTATTAATATAAAGGAAGAATTCTGCCCCTATCTCTACCTGTAAAAATCCTCACATCTTATTTAATCCTTGGCCTTATATTTATCCCATCAGTGCTTCAATTCCTTCATTACCCTCTACCACTTCTGCTGGAAGACTATTCCATACATCCACTACCCTCTCAGTAAATTAATACTTTCATAAGTCCCTGGCCTTATCTTATATCTAGGATAGCCTTATACCTATCCCACGCATGCTTAAACTCCTTCACTGTATTAACCTCTACCACTTCTACTGGAAGACTATTTCATCCATCCACTACCCTCTCAGTAATGTAATACTTTCATTAGTCCCTGGCCTTATCTTATATATAGGATAGCCTTATACCTATCCCACGCATGCTTAAACTCCTTCACTGTATTAACCTCTACCACTTCTACTGGAAGACTATTCCATGTATCCACTACCCTCTCAGTAATGTAATACTTTCATTAGTCCCTGGCCTTATCTTATATCTAGGATAGCCTTATACCTATCCCATGCATGCTTAAACTCCTTCACTGTATTAACCTCTACCACTTCTACTGGAAGGCTATTCCATACATCCACTACCCTCTCAGTACAGTAATACCATCATTAGCCCCTGGCCTTATGTTATATCTAGGATAGCCTTATAGCTATCCCATGCATGCTTAAACTCCTTCACTGTAT
>CM069863.1:3705750-3718250 GCA_036172795.1 Pelodytes ibericus | reverse complement strand
GAAGGAGTTTAAGCATGCATGGGATAGGTATAAGGCTATCCTAGATATAAGATAAGGCCAGGGACTAATGAAAGTATTACATTACTGAGAGGGTAGTGGGTGTATGGAATAGTCTTCCAGTAGAAGTGGTAGAGGTTAATACAGTGAAGGAGTTTAAGCATGCGTGGGATAGGTATAAGGCTATCCTAGATATAAGATAAGGTCAGGGACTAATGAAAGTATTACATTACTGAGAGGGTAGTGGATGTATGGAATAGTCTTCCAGTAGAAGTGGTAGAGGTTAATACAGTGAAGGAGTTTAAGCATGCGTGGGATAGGTATAAGGCTATCCTAGATATAAGATAAGGCCAGGGACTAATGAAAGTATTACATTACTGAGAGGGTAGTGGATGTATGGAATAGTCTTCCAGTAGAAGTGGTAGAGGTTAATACAGTGAAGGAGTTTAAGCATGCATGGGATAGGTATAAGGCTATCCTAGATATAAGATATGGCCAAGGACTAATGAAAGTATTACATTACTGAGAGGGTAGTGGATATATGGAATAGTCTTCCAGTAGAAGTGGTAGAGGTTAATACAGTGAAGGAGTTTAAGCATGCATGGGATAGGTATAAGGCTATCCTAGATATAAGATAAGGCCAGAGACTAATGAAAGTATTACATTACTGAGAGGGTAGTGGATGTATGGAATAGTCTTCCAGTAGAAGTGGTAGAGGTTAATACAGTGAAGGAGTTTAAGCATGCATGGGATAGGTATAAGGCTATCCTAGATATAAGATAAGGCCAGGGACTAATGAAAGTATTACATTACTGAGAGGGTAGTGGGTGCATGGAATAGTCTTCCAGTAGAAGTGGTAGAGGTTAATACAGTGATGGAGTTTAAGCATGCATGGGATAGGTATAAGGCTATCCTAGATATAAGATAAGGTCAGGGACTAATGAAAGTATTACATTACTGAGAGGGTAGTGGATGCATGGAATAGTCTTCCAGTAGAAGTGATAGAGGTTAATAAGTGAAGGAGTTTAAGCATGCGTGGGATAGGTATAAGGCTATCCTAGATATAAGATAAGGCCAGGGACTAATGAAAGTATTACATTACTGAGAGGGTAGTGGATACATGGAATAGTCTTCCAGGAGAAGTGGTAGAGGTTAATACAGTGAAGGAGTTTAAGCATGCGTGGGATAGGTATAAGGCTATCCTAGATATAAGATAAGGACAGGGACTAATGAAAGTATTACATTACTGAGAGGGTAGTGGATACATGGAATAGTCTTCCAGGAGAAGTGGTAGAGGTTAATACAGTGAAGGAGTTTAAGCATGCGTGGGATAGGTATAAGGCTATCCTAGATATAAGATAAGGACAGGGACTAATGAAAGTATTACATTACTGAGAGGGTAGTGGATGCATGGAATAGTCTTCCAGTAGAAGTGGTAGAGGTTAATACAGTGAAGGAGTTTAAGCATGCATGGGATAGGTATAAGGCTATCCTAGATATAAGATAAGGCCAGGGACTAATGAAAGTATTAAATTACTGAGAGGGTATTGGATGTATGGAATAGTCTTCCAATAGAAGTGGTAGAGGTTAATACAGTGAAGGAGTTTAAGCATGCATGGGATAGGTATAAGGCTATCCTAGATATAAGATAAGGCCATGGACTAATGAAAGTATTACATTACTGAGAGGGTAGTGGATGTATGGAATAGTCTTCCAGTAGAAGTGGTAGAGGTTAATACATTGAAGGAGTTTAAGCATGCATGGGATAGGTATAAGGCTATCCTAGATATAAGATAAGGCCAAGGACTAATGAAAGGATTACATTACTGAGAGGGTAGTGGATGCATGGAATAGTCTTCCTGTAGAAGTGGTAGAGGTTAATACAGTGAAGGAGTTTAAGCATGCATGGGATAGGTATAAGGCTATCCTAGATATAAGATAAGGCCAGGGACTAATGAAAGTATTACATTACTGAGAGGGTAGTGGGTGTATGGAATAGTCTTCCAGTAGAAGTGGTAGAGGTTAATACAGTGAAGGAGTTTAAGCATGCATGGGATAGGTATAAGGCTATCCTAGATATAAGATAAGGCCAAGGACTAATGAAAGGATTACATTACTGAGAGGGTAGTGGATGCATGGAATAGTCTTCCAATAGAAGTGGTAGAGGTTAATACAGTGAAGGAGTTTAAGCATGCATGGGATAGGTATAAGGCTATCCTAGATATAAGATAAGGCCAGGGAATAATGAAAGTATTACTTTACTGAGAGGGTAGTGGATGCATGGAATAGTCTTTCAGTAGAAGTGGTAAAGGTTAATACAGTGAAGGAGTTTAAGCATGCATGGGATAGGTATAAGGCTATCCTAGATATAAGATAAGGCCAAGGACTAATGAAAGGATTACATTACTGAGAGGGTAGTGGATGCATGGAATAGTCTTCCTGTAGAAGTGGTAGAGGTTAATACAGTGAAGGAGTTTAAGCATGCATGGGATAGGTATAAGGCTATCCTAGATATAAGATAAGGCCAGGGACTAATGAAAGTATTACATTACTGAGAGGGTAGTGGATACATGGAATAGTCTTCCAGTAGAAGTGGTAGAGGTTAATACAGTGAAGGAGTTTAAGCATGCATGGGATAGGTATAAGGCTATCCTAGATATAAGATAAGGCCAGGGACTAATGAAAGTATTACATTACTGAGAGGGTAGTGGATACATGGAATAGTCTTCCAGTAGAAGTGGTAGAGGTTAATACAGTGAAGGAGTTTAAGCATGCATGGGATAGGTATAAGGCTATCCTAGATATAAGATAAGGCCATGGACTAATGAAAGTATTACATTACTGAGAGGGTAGTGGATGTATGGAATAGTCTTCCAGTAGAAGTGGTAGAGGTTAATACAGTGAAGGAGTTTAAGCATGCGTGGGATAGGTATAAGGCTATCCTAGATATAAGATAAGGCCAAGGACTAATGATACTATTACTTTACTGAGAGGGTAGTGGATACATGGAATAGACTCCCATCGGTTCTCTCGATGGGAAGAGCTGGATTCCTGGAGGATAAGCTCTGGATGCAGACTGCACCAGTGTGAGCAGAAGTTGTCTTAACAAGTTGTATGTACTTTACCTCCAGATGTATGCATGTCCTGATAATTCTGTGATCTTGTAGAATAAACATACACAGGGTCTCAAACATACAAAGCCAAGAGGGTCTCCCTGGACTCTTTTCTGCGATAACTCAGATGCCCTTTTGGGGTGAATGGTGCAGGATTTGAAGCATCATTCCCTAAATGACCCCACAGCAATAGATCACAGGAGAGTAACACTTCTCATAACACTTACAGCATCAGCACAGAGTAACCACAAATAAAGCAAACCTCTAATGTAAAAGATCAAATGGATCAACTTGGATAAATGGTATTTATTCTGCGATCTCCGTGTAATTCAGGTTTTTGAACCTTGTACTCAAAAAATAATAGTAAAAATGAACAAATATCATGCACTTTATTTCAGTGTTATTCTTATACAATGTTTTTATAGTCTTACAAAAAGATTTGGTTCTTATATTGCTATCCAGGCTGCACTGCCACCCTGTGGGCAATTCTTGGCATTGCAAGGTATATTGTTATCTGTTGGCTTTTCTTACTCAGGCACTAATGTCGGAAGGATTTAAATATAGAGTTTTTTTTCTTCAGTAGGAATTAGCTGCATGAGCTGCATCCAGCCTGATCTTACACTGTGCACACAGCAAAGAGCACTTGGATTTTAATCAAGTAGTTTCAATTTAATGATCAGATCTACACATTTCACTGAGGCCAAAAGGTGTAATCTGAGTGCTGAATCACCATGTCCGCCCCCTGATAGAGCTATACAGAGCAAAGATTCTAAACAACATGTCCGCCCCTGATAGAGCTATACAGAGCAAAGATTCTAGCCAACATGTCTGCCACCTGATAGAGCTATACAGAGCAAAGATTCTAAACAACATGTCCGCCCCTGATAGAGCTATACAGAGCAAAGATTCCAAACATGTCTGCCCCCTGATAGAGCTATACAGAGCAAAGATTCTAAACAACATGTCTGCCCCTGATAGAACTATACAGAGCAAAGATTCTAAACAACATGTGTGACCCCTGATAGAGCTATACAGAGCAAAGATTCTAAACACCATGTCCTCCCCCTGATAGAGCTATACAGAGCAAAGATTCTAAACAGCATGTCCCCACCCCTGATAGAGCTATACAGAGCAAAGATTCTAAACAGCATGTCCCCACCCCTGATAGAGCTATACAGAGCAAAGATTCTAAACAACATGTGTGACCCCTGATAGAGCTATACAGAGCAAAGATTCTAAACACCATGTCCTCCCCCTGATAGAGCTATACAGATCAAAGATTCTAAACAACATGTCCTCCCCCTGAAAGAGCTATACAGAGCAAAGATACTAAACAACATGTCCGCCCCCTGATAGAGCTATACAGAGCAAAGATTCTAAACAACATGTCAACCCCCTGATAGAGCTATACAGAGCAAAGATTCTAAACAACATGTCTGCCCCCTGATAGAGCTATACAGAGCACAGATTCTAAACATGTCCTCCCCCTGATAGAGCTATACACAGCAATGATTCTAAACAACAGCTAGCACTCAATAAGGTACATTAGTTGTGTTCTTTCATTAAAGCATTTCTAGTTAAAATGTCTACACTTGATTTAATATGTTAATTAAACATATTGCAACTTAATCATTTGCCAACATTTGTCCATAGTTCATCCTTGGCTGCATTACCGCTAAAGACAGACAAAGGAAGGAGAGAAAATGTCCTGTATCAGCAGACTCCAGCATTAAAGGTGAAATGACTCACAGTCTGTGAAGTTTCTCAGGGAAGATTCTGGCAGGAGAAGCTGCTTTGGATACGTTTGTTGCATTCCCAACAGGTTTGTATCTGGAAGTAAACCCCATCCTACACATACAGGCCAACAATGAATCCTGTAGGGGCTTCAGGTTAAATGACAACTGGATCATCTCCTCCTGATATTATTTATTGCCCCCCACACGTACAGCTTTTCAAGATTAATTCTGTTTGATGCAACAAGTAAGGCAAAAAAGTAAGTTGTGCAAATAAATAATACATAGAAATGCTTTACTGAAAGAATACTTGTAAAGTACTTTATTGATTCCTCTGTATAGCTCTATCAGGGGGTGGACATGTTGTTTAGAATCTTTACTCTGTATAGCTCTATCAGGGGGCGGACATGTTGATTAGAATCTTTACTCTGTATAGCTCTGTCAGGGGCAGACATGTTGTTTAGAATCTTTGCTCTGTTTAGCTCTGTCAGGGGCAGACATGTTGTTTAGAATCTTTGATCTGTATAGCTCTATCAGGGGCTGGACATGTTTATAATCTTTGCTTGTTTAGCTCTATCAGGGGGCGGACATGTTGTTTAGAATCTTTGCTCTGTATAGCTCTATCAGGGGGCGGACATGTTGTTTAGAATCTTTGCTCTGTATAGCTCTATCAGGGGGCAGACATGTTGTTTAGAATCTTTGCTCTGTATAGCTCTATCAGGGGGATGACATGTTGTTTAGAATCTTTGCTCTGTATAGCTCTATCCGTGGCGGACCTGTTGTTTAGAATCTTTGCTCTGTTTAGCTCTGTCAGGGGCAGACATGTTGTTTAGAATCTTTGCTCTGTATAGCTCTATCAGGGGGATGAAATGTTGTTTAGAATCTTTGCTCTGTATAGCTCTATCCGTGGCGGACCTGTTGTTTAGAATCTTTGCTCTGTTTAGCTCTGTCAGGGGCAGACATGTTGTTTAGAATCTTTGATCTGTATAGCTCTATCAGGGGCTGGACATGTTTAGAATCTTTGCTTGTTTAGCTCTATCAGGGGGCGGACATGTTGTTTAGATTCTTTGCTCTGTATAGCTCTATCCGTGGCGGACCTGTTGTTTAGAATCTTTGCTCTGTTTAGCTCTGTCAGGGGCAGACATGTTGTTTAGAATCTTTGCTCTGTATAGCTCTATCAGGGGGATGAAATGTTGTTTAGAATCTTTGCTCTGTATAGCTCTATCCGTGGCGGACCTGTTGTTTAGAATCTTTGCTCTGTTTAGCTCTGTCAGGGGCAGACATGTTGTTTAGAATCTTTGATCTGTATAGCTCTATCAGGGGCTGGACATGTTTAGAATCTTTGCTTGTTTAGCTCTATCAGGGGGCGGACATGTTGTTTAGAATCTTTGCTCTGTATAGCTCTATCAGGGGGCGGACATGTTGTTTAGAATCTTTGCTCTGTATAGCTCTATCAGGGGCGGACATGTTGTTTAGAATCTTTGCTCTGTATAGCTCTATCAGGGGGCGGACATGTTGTTTAGATTCTTTGCTCTGTATAGCTCTATCAGGGGCGGACATGTTGTTTAGAACCTTTGCTCTGTATAGCTCTATCAGGGGGCGGACATGTTGTTTAGAATCTTTGCTCTGTATAGCTCTATCAGGGGCGGACATGTTGTTTAGAATCTTTGCTCTGTATAGCTCTATCAGGGGGCGGACATGTTGTTTAGAATCTTTGCTCTGTATAGCTCTATCCGTGGCGGACCTATTGTTTGGAATCTTTGCTCTATATAGCTCTATCATTGGGCAGACATGTTGTTTAGAATCTTTGCTCTGTATAGCTCTATCCGTGGCGGATCTATTGTATGGAATCTTTGCTCTGTATAGCTCTATCAGGAGGCGGACATGTTGTTTAGAATCTTTGCTCTGTATAGCTCTATCAGGGGTGGACATGTTGTTTAGAATCTTGGGTCAAATGAACTACATTCCAATGGGAAATGTGTAATTTGCATATCAAGCCACAAGGTGATGTCATAAGCAGGTGGCGCGACAACAGAATTGGAGCAAATGCCAGAAATAACACAATGTACAGATCATGTTTCATCCTTGTTCTGTACATTACATGTAGGAGCCAGGATAATGGGAGACACTGTATCTCTGTTGGTATTGAGTGAACATACTACGCTCTCTGGGAAATGTTCCTCTGGTTTAAAACTCACTTGGAACGAGATCTGTTTGGTGTTCGTGTCTAATGATCCAAATCCGTCAAAGACTCTGTTGAATTTGGATCCCAGAGGAAAACGTGGATAACCTGAGATCTGAACCGCTCAGCTAGAGAAATGAACCCTTCAACGGGGCAATGCTAGGCTAGCTACATTTAATGGGGCAGCTGGAGCCTAGGTGTCCAACTGTGGCCCTCCCGCTGCTGCTGAACTACAACTCCCATGATTCTCTACTGGCTTTCTAGAATGAAAGAGAATTATGGTAGTTGTAGTCCAGAAAGTTCTGGAGTGCCAAAGTTGGATGCCTAGGACCTTTGGCTTCCGAAAAAACTAGAATAACAGAACTATTGCTATAGCAACCGGCCGGCCCCTCCTTATCAGAGAATTTAGAAGCCCCGCTAAAATTAATTTCAATGTAAATCTCCATTGTTTTAAAGTAAAAATAATGCCACGTAGAGATGTTATTAGAGGAAACCAGGCTTAAAACCCCTGTCTCCCCCCTTCTCACGTACACTCGACATGTAGGGAGATCATTTTTCTCACTTTTTTTTTCGGCTACTTCGGTCTTAAGCTTGAATTTTCCTTCTTAATTCCCTGCAATTCCGTCTTGAATAAAGCCCACAATGAAGTCGTGGTCTGGGATTAGCAGATGTGAGATCTGCAGAGCCAGCCAGAAAGACACCGGACTCTCAGAATCAGCAGAGAAACAATTTTCCAATTTCCTCTCTGTGCAATTATCACAGAGTCACATCGACCGATTCACTTTGTAGCTTTCCCAACCAGGACAAGCGCTTGTGATCCCTCAGCCGCACAGAGGAAATAGGGGGGGGGGGGGGTTCTGAAAAAGAACACCCCCAGGTGGAACACACTCTGCTCCCCTTACCTTCATTGTGCCCCCTGCATCTCAACAAAAACCCCTTCTATGAGCAGAAATGTGCGTTATATTTCTGAAAGCAGCAGTTCAATCAAGGCTGGCTGAAAAAAAATATTTTTAAATAAATATTGTGTCTTGTAAAGTAGAAAAAGAAACAGATCTGTCCAGTCACTGAATTTATTTCCCTGTAAAACTATAAGAGAACTGTATCTCCCAAATATTAATGCATATTAATGTCCTTTCAAAGTACTTTAAACTGTTTTACATTTCTCATTGCTTAAAATATAAAATACAGCTAGATGGAAGATGCAAAATTATAGCAGTTTGCAAGAAACCAGGACTGCCCACACTAGCTGAGTAAAAGTCTAATACTTTCTTCTTCTTTTTTTTTTTTTGCTGCAGGAACCAATGAGAATAATTTCATTCAAATGAATGGCATATACTGTATCTCTAGTGATAAACAGACAATTGTCATCAGACAATAAGTTGCACTGTTAAGAGATCCTACTATGTACAAGAGAAGGTCACTAAGAGTCCAAACAATGTATTCAATTCCAGGAGCACAGGAAGTGACTAAATGATACAAAATGTATCTTCTCAGTGTCTATATAATCATTGCTGTCGCACCTGCAGTAAACATGCAGAATAATCACTGGGGGAGGGCTTGAGTCAAATATTAAAAATGTTATTTATGCAGAATTCCTGCATCAAATCACCCAGGGATAAAAGCCTGTGCACTATACAAGCAGTGATCTCCATCTTGCACCAAAGGGAACTTGGGGACTAGACTGTCCTTTTAAATACAGGTACGGCATACAGAAAATGAGCTGGTGAGTCTGCCCCTTTAACATCCAGAAGAACAGTGGGTACCACTAAATTAGTATTAATGTTGACACTGCATCTGTCCCTAAACAAATCTATAAATAAGCCAGTGTTAATAGATTCCTCCTCCGAGAGGAAACCAAGCGCTAGAAATATCTGCCGATGCTGAACACCCACTGTGCCCAATGGATAATTACAGGCACTAACGAAGGTTTCTTACCAGTCATATCTTCAAATGTCATTTTTAAAAATACGTTAAAAGGATCAATAAAAGGAATGGACTTTTTTTGTTTTACACACTCTTTAAATAGAGCTCCGTCTGAGGCTGTGCAGGATGCTGAAGAGAAGTTCTGTGAGCAGCTATGGCCGGTTGAGGAATGTCTGTCCACTGCAGGTCTGGTTTTTGTGCTTTGTGATACGCTAAATAAAGGAGTCTGTAACAGATTCAAATTAGCTGGGGAGAAACTGCAGTAACTAAACTCAGCCTTACATCATTCTGAGGTCGACGAAATGACTTCCAAGAACACATAGCAAGGTCTAACATAGGAGAGCGAGAGCTAAACCGCACTGAATCGTCTGGGTGGGATGGATAAAAACAAGGTTCCCCGTGTGCAGCAATGCATTCTGGGATTGGTCATTAGCCTCTTCTCGTTATAAAAACAATCATTATAAAAACAATTCCTGCATTTATTTTATTAAAACAGCCAAAATAAATAGTTACATGTGCGGGGCTTTTCTGTTTATACATTTTTGTGTTTCGGGGGATCTGGTGTGTGTGTTGGCAGCGGTCCTCATCTCTCAGCGGGGGAGGGGGGGGGATAAGTTTACATATTGGAGCATCTTTAGCCTCTAAGTTATCAAGCTTTACGCAGGACAGAAGAAGAGTTTAGCGGTACAGCGGGATTAGGGATTGAGATCTCACAGTACTGATTTCATTTACTAGTGTCTGGGACACAGGAGAATGTGTACATTGCAGTAATACTGCCAGTTTGTAATGGTCTGGGGAGTTTCTCCTGCTAGAAGAACAGAGTTGGTCCTGTATAATGCATTGTTATATAGTGATAGTGTAAAGATGTAACTCTGCATTATCCATGGCCAGCTGAGCTCTCTATATATTCTTCTATACATTGTGCAGGGTCTGGTGAGTTTCTCCTGCTAGAAGAACAGAGTTGGTCCTGTATAATGCATTGTTATAAAGTGACAGTGTGTAAAGATGTAACTCTGCATTATCCATGGCCAGCTGAGCTCTTCTATATATTCTTCTATACATTGTGCAGGGTCTGGTGAGTTTCTCCTGCTAGAAGAACAGAGTTGGCCCTGTATAATGCATTGTTATAAAGTGACAGTGTGTGAAGATGTAAGTCTGCATTATCCATGGCCAGCTGAACTCTTCTATATATTCTTCTATACATTGTACAGGGCCTGGTGAGTTTCTCCTGCTAGAAGAACAGAGTTGGCCCTGTATAATACATTGTTATAAAGTGACAGTGTGTAAAGATGTAACTCTGCATTATCCATGGCCAGCTGAGCTCTTCTATATATTCTTCTATACATTGTACAGGGCCTGGTGAGTTTCTCCTGCTAGAAGAACAGAGTTGGCCCTGTATAATACATTGTTATAAAGTGACAGTGTGTAAAGATGTAACTCTGCATTATCCATGGCCAGCTGAGCTCTTCTATATATTCTTCTATACATTGTGCAGGGTCTGGTGAGTTTCTCCTGCTAGAAGAACAGAGTTGGCCCTGTATAATGCATTGTTATAAAGTGACAGTGTGTGAAGATGTAACTCTGCATTATCCATGGCCAGCTGAGCTCTTCTATATATTCTTCTATACATTGTGCAGGGTCTGGTGAGTTTCTCCTGCTAGAAGAACAGAGTTGGCCCTGTATAATACATTGTTATAAAGTGACAGTGTGTAAAGATATAACTCTGCATTATCCATGGCCAGCTGAGCTCCTCTATATATTCTTCTATACATTGTGCAGGGTCTGGTGAGTTTCTCCTGCTAGAAGAACAGAGTTGGCCCTGTATAATACATTGTTATATAGTGACAGTGTGTAAAGATGTAACTCTGTATTATCACATAGATCAGTATGTGGAGCCTGACTGTTTCTAGAGGTCTTCAGGGAGAGGTTCTCTTATGTAATCACCCCAGAGAGAAGGATCATGTTTATCTGTCCTGTTGTCATAGTTACTCCATCATTCCTGTAGGACAATAATAAATTTTTTCTGATAGTATAAGACATCGTCAGCATCAAAACATTCCTCAGACATTCCCTGCAAAATGCTGACAATCTGTGCTCTGTCTAAACAAACTGTAATTTGCATATTACACAGGAGCCTGTACAGAGCAGAGATATAATAATACCAGGTGAATGATAACTATACTTGCAGTGTGTGCATACATATATTACACAGGAGTCTGTACAGAGCAGACATATAATAATACCAGGTGAATGATAACTATACTTGCAATGTGTGCATACATATATTACACAGGAGCCTGTACAGAGCAGACATATAATAATACCAGGTGAATGATAACTATACTTGCAATGTGTGCATACATATATTACACAGGAGTCATTACAGAGCAGACATATAATACCAGGTGAGTGATAACTATACTTGCAGTGTGTGCATACATATATTACACAGGGGTCTGTACAGAGCAGACATATAATAATACCAGGTGAATGATAACTATACTTGTAGTGTGCATACATATATTACACAGGAGTCTGTACAGAGCAGACATATAATACCAGGTCAATGATAACTATACTTGCAATGTGTGCATACATATATTACACAGGAGCCTGTACAGAGCAGACATATAATACCAGGTGAGTGATAACTATACTTGCAGTGTGTGCATACATATATTACACAGGAGTCTGTACAGAGCAGACATATAATAATACCAGGTGAATGATAACTATACTTGCAATGTGTGCATACATATATTACACAGGAGTCTGTACAGAGCAGACATATAATAATACCAGGTCAATGATAACTATACTTGCAATGTGTGCATACATATATTACACAGGAGCCTGTACAGAGCAGACATATAATAATACCAGGTGAATGATAAATATACTTGCAGTGTGTGCATACATATATTACACAGGAGTCTGTACAGAGCAAACATATAATAATATCAGGTGAATGATAACTATACTTGCAGTGTGTGCTACATATATTACTCAGGAGCCTGTACAGAGCAGACATATAATAATACCAGGTGAATGATAACTATACTTGCAATGTGTGCATACATATATTATACAGGAGCCTGTACAGAGCAGACATATAATAATACCAGGTGAATGATAACTATACTTGCAGTGTGTGCATATATATATTACACAGGAGTCTGTACAGAGCAGACATATAATAATACCAGGTGAATGATAACTATACTTGCAATGTGTGCATACATATATTACACAGGAGTCTGTACAGAGCAGACATATAATAATACCAGGTGAATGATAACTATACTTGCAGTGTGTGCATACATATATTACACAGGAGTCTGTACAGAGCAGACATATAATAATACCAGGTGAATTATAACTATACTTGCAGTGTGTGCATACATATATTACACAGGAGTCTGTACAGAGCAGACATATAATAATACCAGGTGAATGATAACTATACTTGCAATGTGTGCATACATATATTACACAGGAGTCTGTACAGAGCAGACATATAATAATACCAGGTGAATGATAACTATACTTGCA